>CAXIVR010000013.1:41031416-41186416 GCA_964035755.1 Teleogryllus oceanicus
CATCAGTTGATGCTCTGAGCTGCCGCTCCCGGTGATTGTTGCTGCAACAAGGGCTCAAGAAGGCACGTAAGCAATGAAAAATTAATATTTAAAAATGAATCAAATTTTTTTTACAACTAGCTAGACTCGAAAATCCTGCCACAATCGACACTCGAACCTAAGACATCGAAGTCAGAGGTAACTGCAGGGACATCTGTTGGGGATAACCCAACTACCTGACGGTGGGTCAGTCCCGGATCTCACCATCCAGCTGGGGAAGAACACCGCCACCTCCCGAGGGAGAAAACATGCGGAACTTACGGAACTAATGACCTTAGCAATTGACGCGCCCGGAATCACTAACAATCAATCAATCAATCATTCGTCGTTGACCCCTATGTTAGTTGTCCTATGTACGTAGTAAACGTGATTGTTCCATTTACGATATTTGTCCTCGAATAATATTGATGTAATTTAGATGTTGACAGTGAATACAACTATTTACTAAATATCTGTATGCCATCCTTATCAAATACACTATGGATTATCAATTTCCGTTTCCGAAGTAATCTCGGACCCAACAACCCCAGATACTCGCAAGTATGTACAAAACTAATATTTGATAAGATGTGAAATGTTGCTTCTTTTTGCGCAAAATACGCAAATATATGTTGTTGATTAGTGGCCAACAAAATAATATTACGTACTTCCAGTAATTGAACGTATCGTAACGTTTTTATAAGGTAGATATCCACAAATGGGGGCCTTGTAAATAAAAACAAGACAGTGTCGAGCCTATAACTTTAAATTAATTATTTTACAAAAATTTTAATTTTACAAAAAAATCTTATACGAACTTTCTTGTAGGACATTTAGTCTACATTAATTTTGCATGTAGCATACGTTTTGATAGGTCTGTTAGTTATGGAGATAGATGCAGAAAAAAGTTCAAAAAACAACTTTAAGTGCCCCCACACTCCAGTTTCCCCGCTCATATTTCAGGATTTTAAATATAAATGTATTGTAGATACAATCATGGCAAGTTTAAAAAGTCCAGGTTTTTGTCACTCGTATTGTCTAATTTGACTGGGCCAAATCTCCCTTGATTTTGTCACGCTATGCGGCTAGCTACATTAAGGTCACATTCTAGAAATATCCATGAGATTTACCTTGACAATGAAGAGCTGAAAAACTCCCAGTGGGGACGAAACTTGGATTCACTGAATGTAAATGAATTGGAACAGTCTCTTTTATAAAGTGACGAAGTGGGTGATAAGAGAACTCAGTGCAGTGTTGTCGAGAGCGATGAGTCAATGCAGTCGATAAGCATTTCGCGAGAAGTGGTCTAGAGACTGCCGCATTATTTTCAGTTGTCGCTGATTATTTTCAACACTCGCCGGTTAATTTCCACCCATCCCAGTTGGCCTAAACGATAAGGAAAAGCATAGCTTATCGTTTAGGTAATCGATAAGCAAAACAAAGAACGACTTACAGCACATCATCCGCGTGGAAGACGAATTCAGAGTAGTTCAAAATTGCCTTCTGACCCCTATCAGGTGCCTCGCCATGTAATAAATCGGTTGTGAAGTGATATCGTGTTAATCAGAAATAGTTTCATTTGATTTTCTTTTTATTGGCATTCAGTGCCAGATAACCGAACAGGCTGAGTAGGCTGCAGCCTGGGGCGCGCAATTTTTGGGGTCGGGTGCGTTCGTTGCCAAGGTCGTTAGTTCCATAAGTGTAGTGCATGTTATTACTTGGTGGCGGAAATCCCCCCGCTGGATCCTGAAATCTGATACCGAACATCTAGTCCCATCTATATCCCATCTAGTCCCATCTCGATCAGGTTTTTCGTCCAGTTTCCCTGATCCATTGAGCAAATGCTGAGATGGCCCCTTGTTTTGCTTCTGGACATAAATGTAACTTCATTTTCTGTGCATGTCTTCTAGAATTCAGTGGGAAATAAAATTATTCAAATTATCGGTTCCATGTTGTCGCGGCAGGAAGTAATAAGAACCAAAATTTATTGCTTATTTATCCTTAAAAATATATTTTATTACATGGGAGTTTTTTTTTATCCCTTTCAAAATTTAAAATTTAAGTAGTATATGACTTAGTGTAGGGATCATAGAATTTTGAAAATGTGCACACAATTCACTTTTCCCCCTGTGTGTGTGTGTAAGTAAGGGTCCGTGGCCCGTTTGTTAGGGTACTGCTCCGGCATTCGCCTGTTGTTGATCGGAGAAACCACGGTAAACTACCGAGCAGAGCAGCCGGCCGCTAGAATTCTCCTCCAGACAACGATTGAATTCGACCTAGCTGGAAAGCTAGTGTCGAAAACCCTGCCGCCGTCAGGACTCGAACCTAGGCCCTCCCGGTCAGAGGCGCTGTAGGGACATCAGTTGATGCACTGAGCTACTGGTCCCGGTTTGTGATTGCAGTTTGGCCGCCCGTGACCTCTGCTTCCAGGTACCTTTTCCTTCAACAGATATTATCCTCACCCTCCCCCCGGGCATAGACACTGCTGTCACATCAGTTGATGTCCTGAGCCACCAAAGTCGGTATAAAACTGTTTATAAAGGCATACATGTTGGGATGCTGTAAGGAAACAAGTTCACCGCCCAACTACATCTGCACGGCCCTCGAAAGGCAGTAAGTCGAATTTAAAACAAGCTGACAAAGTTTACAAGCGACCGGTCGGATCCTATATAAAATTACCAAGGCAAGTTAAAAACAAACGATTCGAAATTATGGAATGACTTAAAATACCTCCACGGAATGTACATGGATAGGAATGAAGGACATAAACTAAAATTTTAAGATTTAAAAGAGTAAAATATAGAAGTTGCGGTCATAACTAAAACAAAAAAGAAATCGACAGAAGCAAACGAATTAGGTGACTATGTAATGGAGGACTATGTAGCGGAGAAGATAAAATATAATGTAATGAACCGTCCTCCTCTTATAAAACAACTATAATCTTTATAATCGCCCGGCGTTACACCGCCAATATAATAACCAAAACCCGCTCTTATCAATTGCCCTGGTTATACTCAGCTTCCACCTCCAAGGTTGCCCGTCGACTAGCTGCTCCACCAGAACCTCCGAAATTTTCTTACTTACACATAAAATCTGGGTGTGAGGTGGTGGCTGACCTGTACAGGTTCTAACAACTATTCGGGCACGTGGGCGTAGGTCATTAACTAGCTACATGCAACAATTAAACTACGTTCGTTTAATTTAATGTCGAACCAAGTAATGTTCGCCGTTATTTATTTTCTTTAATTCCTGTGCTAGTTCGCTATTTCACTTGAAATATATACCAACTGGGGTCGTCGCTCTCCCATGACTCACATAAAACACTTAACGACAAACAAAATAAACACACAAACACATCAACGATATAATACACTTAAATTACATTACACAAAATCCAAAATATTTCCATTCATACTGACAATTATAAATAAACTCATTCACACCCGAATGCGCATTCTGCCTGTATATCTATTGAATCTATTTTTACGTTAAGACAGAACTTGATCTTGTACAGAAGCTAATTTTAATCTTTCTTCTCCTTCAAATGTGAATTTCATAACATAACAAAAAAAAAAAAAAAAAAAAAAAAAAAAAAACAACAACAAAGTTTCATGACCTTCCCTTTTCCCGAAAACGCTGTAATCCGCAGCAAACCATTGTTGCGCGCCGTCCTCGCTGTATATTACGCAGCGTCCTCCAAATCCATCCTCCCGCAGCGTTTCTCCATCACCCCACACATTACCAAACATTTCTTGAACTCGCTAATATCTTCTTAGCATGTCCTTTCATTCCCCTATCATCCTATTTTCATTACGCAACTAGTAACGCGATTATCGGTCTATCGCGTGCTATATTGCCTCCAAAATGTCCTATTATTGAATATACTGCGACACATAAAATATTTCCGCGTTACGCATTGTTATTACGAACATCATTGCCTAAACTCACTATATCCATTCGTGTTCACCGTGTTTCTCGCACAATTGCATACTAAAATTTTTATCTTTTTTCGGAGCGTTGTTCCCCACGTCTGACTTCGAGCTCGCTACACATCATCTTCCCGGTCATTGTTGCGTTGTGTCTTCAACTTTTTTTCTGGAACATTTACTGATCGCTTACGTGTCTTTACCAAAAATATCATACCATTTTACTTAATTCTGTCCTTTCCAGGCTATTTCTCTTTATTACTACTTTTCATTATCAATTTACATCTTATTACTATTTCTTTTACGATTTCCTAATGTTTATTAACGTCAAAATTGCTTAATTTCCGTCGCTCGGCGTCTTGACGTAGTTGTGACGTTAGCGCGACGCATCATTGTTCTCTCATAAAAATTCCAAATATACAATTTGAATTTGCATCTCTACTGCAGCTCCTCGATATTTTTCAGAGTTGCGAGTAATGTTTTTCAATGTAATAATGTAATAATTTTCCGCGTGATTTCCTTTGTTAATCTCGGAAGTTTCATTTCAATCGCTTTACGCGTTCTCTTAATTTTTAGGAAAAAACCGCTCCTTTACATTACCTTTCTTATGATAACAATGGCTGTAAATTTCTAATATCGTCAAATGTGTACTTTCAAAATCACTCATCTTTTAAACCCCTGATGCGATTTCCTTCGGATAACTTTTGAAATGTTCCTCTAAATGAATGCTATTGATTCGTACTGTCCAAATCGGGATTTTGTCGCGTCTTCTTTAATTTATAAAATAATTATTAGTGCGCGACACCGCTTTCTTCTGTTTTTCCATCTCCTACTCATGCCATTCCTTGATATGTTTGTTCTTTGCATCTAAATTGTTCGTGGGGATCTTAGATTGTTACAATAAGAGGAGGTGAATGTAGGTGGGGTATTAATATTAACTGATAAGAGCTGGAGAAATAAAATGTAAGGCTATATACACATTAATAAAATAATTGTAATAGTTCAAATAATATTACACAGAGGATACTCAGCCATAATTGGAGTATACGCACCCAAACAACGCACGAAATAAGAAACACAATTATTCAATGAACAATGACAAAAAGAAATGCCTAAAACTGTAAAGAATATACACATTATTATAAGTGGCGACCTTGACGCTAGATCGTTTATGTATCAATCAAGGCATAGAGGAAACACCATAAATAACAAGAATAGGGACAACAGGAACAAAAATCAAGAAGACAACAGGAACAAAAAGAGGAAACACCATACAGAACACCATAAATAACAAGGAACATGCATTAAGACTGTTTGTTACATTTAATTATCTTAATGA
Source organism: Teleogryllus oceanicus (assembly GCA_964035755.1). Lineage (NCBI taxonomy): Eukaryota > Metazoa > Arthropoda > Insecta > Orthoptera > Gryllidae > Teleogryllus > Teleogryllus oceanicus. Next base: position 41,036,700 of record CAXIVR010000013.1, read on the forward strand.
AGAGCTTTTACAAGAAAAAAGATTTGCACACGTTCAAATGGACTGGAAGGGGATATAGATTGAAAATTAACTATGTAATTCCCAACAAGAAACTAATCAATTTATATTATGAGCATGTAGGGACAGTGATATCGTCTCGAACCAGTTCCTTGTAGTACTTGCAAAAATGCTATTGTAATCGAGATGGAGAAAAATGAATAAACGAAAATAAAAATACCTTCAATGTGTCTGTATTGCCGGATGATTCAATAAAATAGCTGAAATATCGAAGGCAAGAATATCATTTACGTAATACAATAACTAAATAAAATATAAACGATGATAAAATATCCGGGATATAAGAGGTATCAGCCACAACAGTAGGCTAAATCAATTTATTTTGCAGAAAATTCGGCCATACATGTGTTTCGGAAAATTTTTCCCCATCATCATTGGCTCTACAATATTAAAATTCAATTCTCAAATTAATATATGAATAGCTGCATCAACAAGGAAGTACAGATGATCCAAGTTCATCAAAATTTATTAATTGACTAGCTTTCCCATCCTTTTGTTTCCTTCCTCACCTTCTCTCAGTCTGCCTTCGTACATCGTACATACCACAAAACGGCACCATGCTAGGACTGTTTACCATGGTTAATTAATGTGTTTAATCCATGTTACTAGGGTAAGTACTCTAATTAAATAATTTTAATGTTCAAGTAGATTATGTACTCTCTTGTTGATGTAGCTGATGATATGTTGATATGTTAATTTGTGAATTCAATTTTAATATTGTAGAGCCACTGATGATGGGAAAAATTCCCGAAACACGTGTATAGCTGAATTTTCTGCGAAGTAAATTGATATAGCCTATTATTGTGGTTGACACCTCTTATATCCCGATATTTTATCATGGATTACCATAAGATCTCCACTGCCACTACAGAATTTATAATTGGAATCACATAAAAAATGTGTAATAGAAGCTGGAAGTGAGGCATTAGAAAAAATGAATACATTTAGAAGACAGAAAGGATTCAAACATTGGAACAAAGATATAGAAACTCCAATAAAAAATCAAAATGTTAAAAGAATATTTGAAAAAGAAAACTGAAGAAGCTACTTTGAAATATAAAGAAAAACAAGAATATGCTAGAAAAGCAGTAAGAGAAGCTCATCAATAATTCTGGGATAAATTAATAACCAACATAGAACACGATATACATAGCAGGCAAGACATAGAATACAAATGACGAAACCATTTAATAAAACAGAAAGAGGTGTGGCAAAACTGTACGCTGTAAAAAAGGACTGGATAAAACATTACAAATAATTATGGATGGAACTAATGGAACAAGGGAATCCAGAATACAATCAAACACCCAATTCTAGAAATAGAGAAATTGATAGCTAAGATCCGTATCAAGGAGATGACATTGCATTGAAAGAACTGCACGAAGCTCTACGACAAATGAAACATACAAAAGCACCAGGACTTGATGGAATAAATACTGACCTTATAAGATGTGGTAAACTTCTTCTGGAACTAAGGATCTTACGTCTGATCAATAAATGTTAGGAAACCCAAGAAATATCAGTTTTGGGAAATAGCGAAGGTCAATAATTAATTTGTAATAATCCGTTTCGATGCTTTCCAATCGATTTTACCTGCCCACGTCTCCGATCTCCGCCTCGTAATTCATAGCCGGGAGAACTGGCGATTTAAACATTGTGTCACAAACCTTTAAAGGCAAAATCCGCGCACTGCACACTGCGAAAACTACAGTAAACCCTCATTAACACGAATTCCAAGAAACCGAGTAATCGTAGTTCGTGTTATAAAAATTAGTGTTATCCGAGTATTGTAAATGTTCGTATTACCGGAAACCGTTGCCGGGACCAAAGTTTTGTTCGAATTACGGCGAAATTCGGGTAGAGCGAGTACGTGCTAATGAGGGTTTGCTGTATTATCATTGAGCGCAATACATACTTTTTTCTGTGACTATTCCGTCTTCCGTTCCTGGATACTTTTGCACCAAGGTGCGTTATTAAACGTAGGTCACGATCAAGCTAATTTCGTGCGTAATAACATTTCTCATTGTAACTCCAAATAAATACACTCTTGAAAACAACAATTTTGTTTTTTTGAATATTTACTTTTATACCCATGACTTACTTTCCATTTCAAGGATATTTAAATTCCTCTGTAAGCACTCAATGGTTTCCGAACATTTAAATCAGCTTCATATAGTAAACCGTGAATTTTCAGGCCATCAATTTCCGGGTGATGTGTCCGCCTCTTATCAAATCGTTTACAAACAAAATAAAGAATAGCTACGAAAAGGTCTATCCTGTCTTAATCCTACCGTCGATTTTGGTTATTGCGTGGCACTTCCGACTCTTTTTCTTTTCTTAAAGGTGTTGCTTCATCAATGGACCAAAACGAAGAACCCATTGAGATATTTTTAGATCTTTCGAAAGCTTTTGACGTTATTAACCATAACATCTTGCTCTCTAAATTACCTTCTTGTGGAATTCGTGGTATTGGCCTAGATTGGATAACTTCGTACCTTAAACATCGATCTCAAAGAGTAGAAATACCGTACTGGCACGAAAGGACATTATTTACTTATCTTTCCAATTCTTTGCCAATTGAACATGGGGTCCCACACGGTTGGATCTTAGGACCTAACCTCTTTTTGTTGTACGTAAACGATATGCCCTCTCTATTAAAAACGGAAGAACAGTTCTGTTTGCCGATGACACGAATGTTCTTTGCAAAAAACAAACAATAAATAGTACAATTTCAGAAGTTTCAAATTGGTTTTGTAATGACAAATTAATAGTTAACGAAGGAAAAACTGACTCAATGTAATTTTGCGTTTCAAATCGACAATCGTATGCTCCATTGAAGATAAGCAATATGAAATTAGCTGATATCAAGGTAACAAAATTTCTAGGTCTCTCACTTCAATCAAATCTCAAATGGAATGTATATATAACAGAATTAAACACTAAATTAAGCTCATTATGTTATGCATTCAGAATTCTTTCTAATTCTGTCAGCCTTCATAGAGCTCGTTGCGTGTATTTTGCAAATGTATATTCCCGCCTGAGACATGGCATAATATTATGGAGAAGCTCATCCTTTAGTGCCCAGATATTTAGATTGCAAAAGAAAATTATCCGAATAATGAAAAATGCCATCCACGTGATTCCTGCAAGCCTCTTTTCATTGAGCTTGGAATTTTACCATTGCCTTGCCTAATTATTTACTTTTATTATACTCGTGTAACACAAATGTTAGAACTCCGATTACTTCGGTCCCTTGGAATTCGTGTTAATGAGAGTTTATTTCATTAATATTATTATTATTATTATTATTATTATTATTATTACTATTATTATTATTACTATTATCATTATTATTAATATTATTATTACTACTAATATTGTTGTTGTTGTTATTAAAGTAAACCCTCGTTAGGACGAAATCGCTTAACACGTATTTCGCCGTAACAGGAAGAAAACATCGGTCCCGCCCAGGGATTACGGTAATACGTAAATTTATAATACTTGTATAACACAGGTTTAAAACACTAAATACGATTACTTCGAGGGTTCTGTGGATTATAATAATAATAATAATAATAAAAATATTAATAATAATAAAAATAATAATATAATAATATAATAATAATTATAATAATAATAATAATAATAATTATAATAATAATAATAATAATAATAATAATTATTATTATTATTATTATTATTATGTGTATATTTAGGTTCACATTACTACGTAAAAAGTTCTGTGCCGGATCGTCACCATCTATGGGGAGGGGTAGTGAAGTCCGATGACTTGTCCCTCCAGTGTGTCACAGGTCGCCGTGACTACATCACAGGAGTTTAATGGGCGTTTGGCTAAAAATCCGAAGACTTGTTATTAGCCCTCGTTAGTCAGGAGCCACGCCCACTCCGAGAGACCGTCCCCAGGTCACGCGATGTCACCCCTCCACCCCCAACAACAGCCTGCATCATGCAGCGCCTCTCAATAATGCACGGCCCCCGGGCACGCGCCGACTTCTTCGCCCCCACCGCCCCGCCCACGGCGCACGGAGCGCTCCACAACGATTTTTCCCCACTAGGCACCGCCTGAGGTGGCACAGCGCTAGGGTTGCCAACAATGTTCATGTAAGGAGAGGACACACGATAAGCGAAAAAAAAACAAAAAAAAAAAAAACAAAAAAAAAAACGCACCAACACATTTCTTTTTATAAACATTTAATTTAGACTAAAATCAGCTCTATTTATTTCGTCTCTCCATTTGCAATTCAATTTGAAAAGATTCGTTCACAAAATGCAGATGAAGATGATCGGAGCGACTCTTTTTTTTTTGTGACTGTTTTATTTTTGCGCCGACTTCTTCGCCCCCACCGCCCCGCCCACGGCGCACGGAGCGCTCCACAACGATTTTTCCCCACTAGGCACCGCCTGAGGTGGCACAGCGCTAGGGTTGCCAACAATGTTCATGTAAGGAGAGGACACACGATAAGCGCAAAAAAAAAAAAAAAAAACGCACCAACACATTTCTTTTTATAAACATTTAATTTAGACTAAAATCAGCTCTATTTATTTCGTCTCTCCATTTGCAATTCAATTTGAAAAGATTCGTTCACAAAATGCAGATGAAGATGATCGGAGCGACTCTTTTTTTTATTTTTGTGACTTTTATTTTTGCGCCGACTTCTTCGCCCCCACCGCCCCGCCCACGGCGCACGGAGCGCTCCACAACGATTTTTCCCCACTAGGCACCGCCTGAGGTGGCACAGCGCTAGGGTTGCCAACAATGTTCATGTAAGGAGAGGACACACGATAAGCGCAAAAAAAAAAAAAAAAAAAAAAAAAAAAAAAAAAAAAAAAAAAAAAAACGCACCAACACATTTCTTTTTATAAACATTTAATTTAGACTAAAATCAGCTCTATTTATTTCGTCTCTCCATTTGCAATTCAATTTGAAAAGATTCGTTCACAAAATGCAGATGAAGATGATCGGAGCGACTCTTTTTTTTATTTTTGTGACTGTTTTATTTTTGCGCCGACTTCTTCGCCCCCACCGCCCCGCCCACGGCGCACGGAGCGCTCCACAACGATTTTCCCCCACTAGGCACCTCCTGAGGTGGCACAGCGCTAGGGTTGCCAACAATGTTCATGTAAGGAGAGGACACACGATAAGCGCAAAAAAAAAAAAAAAAAAAAAAACGCACCAACACATATCTTTTTATAAACATTTAATTTAGACTAAAATCAGCTCTATTTATTTCGTCTCTCCATTTGCAATTCAATTTGAAAAGATTCGTTCACAAAATGCAGATGAAGATGATCGGAGCGACTCTTTTTTTTATTTTTGTGACTGTTTTATTTTTGCGCCGACTTCTTCGCCCCCACCGCCCCGCCCACGGCGCACGGAGCGCTCCACAACGATTTTCCCCCACTAGGCACCGCCTGAGGTGGCTCAGGGCTCATATCAATCTTCTAAGGCAGGGCAATCTTTAACCGCTTTTTAATTCACTTCTCTCCATAGCACGTCATACGCAGTTTTTAACTTTTTCGGCTTAAATAAATAAATAAAACTCATTAACGAGCAGTGTCCCTTTTTTGGGACGTTTTTTTTAAATTTAAACATCTTAATTAAATTAAATTTTATTTTATGTCGCAGCAACTAAAAAAAAAACATTGAATTTAAGGAAAATTATGTTATTTTGCAAACCAATAGAAATATTTCATTATAACAGGCAATTTAACACTTTTCATGAAGAAATGTTAGTTTGAAGAAAAAAATTTAACGTAAATATTGGGATTCCATATTGGTAAAAATAAAATGTCTTTGAGAGATACAATGACTGGTATACACTTGTAAGTAACTTGCCATATTTGTATTAAGTGTAAAGATACATTTCATTGTTGATTTCAACTGATCTAAGTTGATGAAACTCGTTTCTTTAGAAGATGATGTCAGTAAAAATGAATATATTGAGGAAAATGATTTTAGCATGTCCATTATTCCTGCTGATCCTGATCAACTGACTGGTGAAGATACTGCAAATATTATTTTCAAAACAGAGAAATACAAGATGTAAGAAGACATTGAAACTGATAATGGATATTGATAGAAGAGTGTCCCACAGACAAACCAGAATCTACTTTTAGATCAAAATAGAATAGTTCAGTCCCCACATGGAACTATACAACATCCGTACAAAATGTTAGACAAATACCCCATCTTGCAGGAAACTAATAAGAGAATTTCTGTGTCATTCTGTAGAAACACTAGTTATTTACGGGCAGAAACCAATTTTAACTGAAACAGCGTTATTGTAACTATTTTCCTTTTATAAAAGAGAACTTTTCAAATTATGAAACAAAGATATACTAATATTCCAATAGCATAGATACTTCAGTACCGGCAAATAGGAGTCGGCATTGGCCAATGTCCGAAAATTGAGACGCCATTTTTCTCAAAAACTAATGATCTTTTTGACTCAAAAACTTGGAGACACACTTAAAACGTCATTTTTAAGTGTCAACAGTCAGATGGTTGCTTTTCATCCACCCAGAGTGTTCCGGCCTTGAATGGGTTAACCTTTTACACCTAGAGGAAACCGGGAGCGGCAGCTCAGCGCATTAACTGATGTCACTGCAGCGCCTCTCACCGGGAGGCCCGAGGTTCGAGTCCTCACGGCGGCAGGATATTTCGACACTAGCTTGTCAGCTATGTCGAATACAGTCGCTGTCTGGAGGAGAATTCTAGCGGACTGCTGCTCTGATCGGTAGTTGTCCGTGGTTTCTCCGATCTACACCAGACGAATGCCGGAGCAGTACCCTAACGGACCTCCTCCCTCTTCCTTGTCCTATCGACCCTTACACACACTAACATACACTACACTACCACATATTCCGGGAGACCGGTCGGGAGCTTAGAGTTTGTCCCGACTGGGGCGGTGCCCCGCTGGTGGGAGAGTCCTGGTTAGGGGGAACCCCACTAGCCGACGGTAGGTTGGCGCCGGATCTCGCCATCCAGCGGGGGAAGATCACCGCCATCTCTCGAGGATACAAGATGCACTACACTTACGGGACTAATGAACAAAACTGTTGATGCGCCCGGAATCACAAACCAACCAACCAACCAAATTCAGACAAAGGAGTTTTATCACTAGATAGAGTCATCGACTGTAGTGTCTCCGACTGGGAGGTCCCACTGTTTGAGACCCGGCGGTGGCAGGAATTTTTTATACTGGCTTCATAGAACGGTCGAATTCAGCCGCTGTCTGGAGGAGAACTCTAGAGACCAGCTGCTCTGATCTGTAGGTTTTCGTGGTTTCTCTGCCGAAGAGCGGGAAATGTCGGAGCAGGACCCTAACAAACGGGCGCGACCTTTCCTTCCTTTTCCTTGTCCTATCCTGTCCCCTTACACACACACACACTAACATTCACTACTCTACATTATACATATGCCGGTAGAACCGGTCGGGAGCTTGTCCCGGCTGGGGCGGTACCCCGCTGGTGGGAGTTACTTGATTGGAAAAAGCAGCAAACCGACGTATAGCTTTCACCGGATCTCACCATCCAGTGAGGGAATAATACCGCCACCTTCCTTGATGAGAACATGCACTACACGTACGGAAGTAATTACTACAGCACATGACACTCGGAAACACCAATCAGTCAGTTCAATCCAACTAGGATGATTCGTAACGCATTACCATTTAGTAACTAAACGATTACAATTACTTTGTTAATGTTGATTATGAGTTGACAATTGTTCATGAAGAATTCGATGTATTATCTTTAAATTTAAATTTGAGGAAGGGAAAGGAAAATCAGGAAGGTTTCAATTCATCCTTGGGAAAACCGGAGCATAACTAAGACAGTTGATTTGACGTAAATTAGGATTCGATAACACAGAATTGCGAAACTCCAAATGCTTTTCAATTATTCTAATATTCAGTAGACCGACGTAAATGGCAAGAACGCAATTTACCTCTATTGAAGTAAACATAAAATTCACTTTGTCGACTTGCATACCCAAGGTCGCTAAGGCTGACGAGCCATAGTCTTGCTTGAAACGTTGCGGTTTCGAATCCCGACCCGCGACCGGGCATGGATGTTTGTGTATGTTGTTAGTATGTGTTGCCCATCGTTACCCCAAAGTTAAACGTTACAGTGATAGCTGTAAGTCCGAGCAATTGAAAAGCGACCCTAAAAATGTTTACTTTAATCAACCATAAATATTCTACATCTATTCTATTTTGTTACTTGCAGTGAAGTAGATCCCGATAATAGCCAGAGCGAAACACCCGTAAGTCATATAGAGTTTTTACTGTTTTTAATGAACATAAATATAATATAAATAGAATAATGCTATAACATCACGTACTTCTTCGCATTCGTAACGGTTGCTGAAGTGTAATTCGAATTGGTAATTTCAAAGATTTGCAAAAATTGGGCAAAACTTCTTCTTTTAAAAAAAAGTGCATGACCTGATATAAATATGTTTTTCAGAAACATATTTCATTAAGTAAAAGTCCCTAATCTATATTGTTGTTTTGCCATGCTAATTCTATACAATTTTTGAAAATACAGAGAGTTAACGAAAAATTATTCTTGCACCAGAACATGGAGAAGAATCGAGCCGACTTTGAGAAAACGTTTTTTTTTCTTTTCCTAACTTAGGCAAAAATTAGGCGAAAACTACTCGTTATTTCGAAAAATTGTAGATAACCTTATTCAGAGACCTGATTTCTTAGAACTCATTTTAAGGAAAAATATCAATATTGTAGTTTTCCAGCGTTGATATTTTACAAATTTCGAAAATACACAAACTTAACTGAAAATGGAATCAGCACTGTTTTTAAAAGCGTATTTTGTTCTAATCAAGAAAAAATAAAAAAGATTTGGAGCCGGTGGAACTTTACAAATAGCCTTTATTTCACGCATATTTATGCGTAAGTTATAATTTCAGAAATATCTACATAACAATTTTTTTTTAAAAACTGCATTTGAAGAACATATTTCATTAAAAAATCTTGATCGTCAAAACTCGAATGACACCGAAAATATTTTCAATTTTTGCAATATTCCCAAATTCTAAGAGTTCGAAAAAATGCGACAATGAAAAAATATCAAAAATTTGTAGTTCGTTTTTGAGAAAACATGTTAAATGTTAAGGTTTCATGTAAAACACTCCCAAAAATGTAAATATTTGTTTCAAATTCACAGGGTCTCGAGTTTGGCCATTACGATTGAGGAATATCAATTTTGGAGAAAAGCATCTAAACCGTTTAGGCTCTAGCCTTACATACAGACGGACGAACAGACACATATTATGCCATCAGGCACAGAAATAAACTAGTGGAGCTACAGAATGGCATAGGCTTTATCGTTCTAGTTAGATTCGTTAGTTTCCTATTCTGCAGATCTAGCTTTTCAGGTTTGCCAAACCGTCTTCCCAACTGCCATGTATTTCATAAAATGTTTGAGCGTAAAAATATGTTGAGTAAAACACGAGCAATATTAAAAACAAGATTTTAAAAAAAATGCTCAAATGTTTATAATTTTTAACGCTATTTTAATGTATTCTTTAGATTTTTCAAAATTACCGAAGTGTACACTATTTACACAACCACAAACTTTTTTCAACAAACAAAAATGTTTTCAATTCCTATGTTTTCTCACGTCGTCAATATTTACATTACGGGCCTCTTTTATACATTATTGCGATTGTGTGTATAAACGCATCTAAAAGATTTTTTTATGAAGTTTCTCAATAAACTCAAATTTTTTTTGTGAAAATTACCTTAAAATTGAGCATTTCCACAAACGCTCAAACGACGTTGTCTCAAAATTACACCAAATGTTTACTTTCTCGTTACCGTTACCTAATGCTGCGCAAAAAATGGCATTTTTCGGCAGAAAAAACTCTTATTATAGGGCCTTGGAAACAAAAATGGAGATCAATCCAGAAGCTAAATTGAGAAAAAAAATCCTCTAATACGAGCTGTAGCCATAACCCATGTTTTGTGGGTGCTTGATACCGAAAAATCGATTGTCGGCAAAACGTTTGTCCGACTGAACAAGGCTAGCGACTAAACCGTTCAGCCGATTTTCTCCAAAATTGATATTCCCAAATCCATCTGGCTGATGTCACGGTCTTTGGGATTTGAAACCGATATTTTAATTTTCGTGGTACTTTACCTGAAGCCCCTGGGACACTTCCAAATTTTCAAATAATTGCTTCAGCTTTTTTTTTATTAAACTTTGTTATTGGTTAGTGTGAAGTACGTTTAAAATAATAGTCTTATATTCATATTTATGCGCAGGTCTCATGTTCGATGAAAACCCTACTTTTTCCAAAATTGAAAAAAATTGAAAAAAATTTTGGCGTCTTTTTACAACTACAATTATGAAGTTAAACATTTTTTATAAAGAAATGTGCTCGTGAAAAACAGATCTAACAAAAATAGTCATGTCACGTCAATTTTTCAAAAACGTGAGTATTTTTTGCGAAATTTCGGGTCAAACCTAGGCAATTTTTATTTTCTTTAAACCTTTTTTTTTAAACACGGCACAAGTTGTTTTATTACATTTAACCCTTAGATATCGTAAAGGACGCTGAAGAGAATGGTGCATGTTTCATGTTCGTTGAAATTCTAATTTTTCGACAATTTAAAAACAAGAAATTTTCGGCGTCTTCAATTATGAAGAAACATTTTTTCTTAATGAAATGTGTTCATCCAAAAAAGATTTTCCAATATCGTCTTGCTGAAGTTTTGGAAAATATGAGTATTTTTCCAATAAACTGTGAATTACGTCTCATTGCTATGAAATGATTTAGCTGTATGAAAAGAAGTAATAATTATCAAATTTGTGTTGTATTATGCTTCCAAATATTTAGTTTTCGCCCCATATGTTCCACCATTTGTAACGAATTTTACAAAAAATTACGACTGAGATGTGTTACTTCTGAGAGAAATTAAGGCATAAATAGTATCATATAAGCATTACTAAAGGCGAGAAAGAACATGCAGTTTTAGCATCATTTTAGTTCTATGAATATATGCCTATACAACCAAGTTTCATTTTGCGATCACAGTTCTACTATTTGGGGATCGAGAGAATGAGAAAATGTGAATAAATATTCTTTAGGCGCGAAAAGATGGCAGCTAAGAAGAAGGTAGTGCAAAAGGAAATAATCTAGTCAGACTAACGAGATTACAAAATTAAATTGTACGAGAAAGTGTGTGCCATTCCATAGCACCACTAGTTTGAACATGTAATATATTCAATTTTTTATTCCATTTAATTCCGTATTTGTTTTATGTCAAACACTTTTCCAACGAAACAAAAAAAAACTGTATTTACATGAATACAAAATTTTGCGTAGTTGTACACCCAAAAGTTTAAGATACGTATTCAGCAAAGTACTTCTGTTGGGTTACGCAAGCGGAAAATGACTTCTATTCTGTAATTCTTATTACTGAGAAACAAAAGAAACGATCAGTCGTCGGTCATCACGTGACTTGTAAGAACAAATACCATTCAATAGACTTTGACGATTCCAAATGACAGGGTATTAGTTGCAACCTCGTGTCTACTTGAGAAATACCGTAGTTGACCTTCACTAGACTTCTGTCGGGTGGCATCGATGATTTGTGAGGACTGGAAAAAATAAAGGCCACCCTCAGTGGAAAAGTTAGATGTTGCAACCGACCAGACGGTGCAGATGTTACAGTTCACAGGATCTGAAGTAGTGACCGCCATTTTGAATAATGTAGATGGCACGGACGCAACCGTGTTTCATTTATTCACAAGTCGACGCTTGTTCTTGCGTTCGCTCGCATTGTGTCTCAATTTGTGTAGGTCAAAATAAATCATGCAAATGTAAATCATGAAATTGTAAATCGTAAAATTGAATAAAATTGTAATCATGAAATTGTAAATCATGAAATAGAAAGAAATTGTATTTATCAAATTGTAAATCATGAAATCGTTAAGTTTGCATTATTAAAAATTTTGTGAAAATACGGAGAAATGGCTGATTTCTTATTATTTTTTTCTCGTTACTCTCGAGAAATAAATAAATAAATAAAAGAAAGCTATCGAGATGCCCTATCGAGAAAGTATTGTAATGCTGCGGGGAAAACGGCGAATTTTCGACAGACAAACTCTTATTGTCGGGCCCTGGTAAGAATAAAATTGAATAAATCATGTTCCTAAATATAATACATTAAATCTTCTAACGCGTTGCGAGGTCAGAATCCATGTTTTGTAGGTCATTAATGACGAAAAATTAGGTAACGGCAAAGCTCCCGTCTGTCTATTCTGTCTGGAACAGCTAACGTCTAAACCATGAGCACCAACATTGATATTCCTGAATCGATGTGACTGATGTCCCGGACTCTTAAATTTGAAACCGATGTTTTAATTTTTGTGTTTTCTCTATATTAAGCCTCAACATTTTCAAGGTTTAAAAAATGGCTCCATATTCAATAAGATTAATGTGTCAAGGTTTCTATATATCTATAATAAATATATATCCCTGCAACCCTTCCAAATATGTCTTCCTGAAATTGCACAAATAAATAAACCCGTACGTAATTATTTATCCATGAGTTGCGAAGCACCATTCCAACAAATTTCTGTGAAGTAGTGGATACGCGAATCGGCCCTATACAGAGAATTGAAAATAATAATATTACTGCTTTGGGAAGAAGTATGAATTCAAATTCATTCGTATTTTGGTGGGATAAAACCGTCGGAAATAATAATTCATAAGTTTTCTAATTAAAATCAAATAACTTCATTATTTATTCTGAATTTTCTTTCTTTTTTTTTTCTGAAATGTTGGTGAGAATCTTCTCGCTACTAGTACTAACTTAACAAATAACAACGGATAAAATATATGTAAACGTCTTTTCACAATATCCTAACAATAATATTTACAATTAATTTTATTTACTTTAACGAAATTTTTATCATTAAGCAATTTATATATTTATTAAAACAACAAGTAATTTAATCCTTAATAAATGTATGCATAGCCATGTTCTCACAATACCTTAAAATAAAACGACATTCTTGGCATTCTTATAATCTAGAAATAATTCAAGTTACAAATTAGTTGCAACCAAATGTTTGTTACACTTCCCTTTGCTGTAGTTATGTGACCTATCGATCTCCACCATCCATATCCTAATCCACACTAATTGTAAACAGGAACATCCTTCATTTTCCGCTGCATTTCAACGTTCGAATTCCAACACACTTCTATCGCCCGCGGTTTAACCACCGATCCTCCTCGTAACTCGGCTCGACAGCGTCTGAAGAATTTATATCTTCTGACCACGTTGTTTTTAAAACCAAAGGACGACTTGTTCATTACGATGTTCTTTCGTTTTTCTACTTTTATTTATGTTACTCACTCAATAAACCTCGCGGTATTGTCACAATATCCACAAAATGTTCCCAATTAATTATATTGTCCGTAGTTCATTCTAAAAATACTGATTTCTTGTTGCCTTTTCTCAATTTATAATATTTCTTTCATTACGAGTTCTATTTCCTATTGAACAGAACAACTTGGTGACATGTTTTTTCGTCAAACATTGCCATAATTTTATTTGTTGGCGTACCCATAGTCTATTTTAATCTTCGTTTCCGATAATGTGAATAATTGCAATTTATTAATTTTCACTAACGTAACTTCCTTTGTTTGTCCATGTTTTTGCATAGCAAATTAAGCGTCTTTTTCTTATAAAAAATAAACATTAAGACGCGTCTTAATAGACCGTCACAAATGATAATGAATCTAATTGAAGTATTTATTCACTCCGGCCGAGTTTATCTTACAGCCACTCTCTACCACGACCCCGTCTAGGAGGACGTAGGCTTCGAGTCTCGACTGTGGCAGGATTTTCCACCCTTGCTAAATAGCTAGATCGAATTGTCTGAAGGAGAATTCTATTTGCTAGCTGCTCAAATCGGTAGTGTTCCGTGGTTTATCCGATCAATTCCGTGCTAATGCCGGAGCCAGTACCTTAACAAATGGACCACGGACCGCGTGCAATCTTTCCTTTTTCTCCTTCCCCTATTCACACCCCTTACACCCCCCCCACACACGTATATTGTTAGATAGTTTACCAATCATATTCCTGTACATATGAAAAAAGTACCCATACAAAGTTTTAATTTCTTTTGTGAATTTGTGTTTTTCTTTTTTGTGATCAAGATTTTGACTCTGAACAAGCGTTGAGGAATACGACTACCATTAGACTACCATAGATACTGTAGGAGATGAGCATGGGTATTCTCTCAAAAATATTGCAAAAATAAATGTTTTCAGTCACTTTTTCATTTACACGTTTTGACTCATACCAAATTAAAAGCAACCTAAGCCCGAGTTTTCAGACAATGGGCAGAGGTGAGTGAAATAGCAAGAGGCATGGCCATGGTATACACTTGCTGTAAAGATGTTTCCAAATTGCTATCTTTAACAATTTTATTTTATGAACGTGGTCTCAGCGTGTTGTAAAGTTTTGCAAAATGTCACAGTCATATCTTATGTGAAAATTGAAAAGCTACGGTCTTTTCTTCTGTTCCGAATGTCACACAAGTGAATGCTAGCTTGTAACTGAAATTTGAAAGGTCATAAATTTTACTCTCATTAAAAAAGTGTCTCATATACTACATTTCTCAATTTTACTGATTTCAAAAATTGTTCGTCTCACTTGTGGAGGAATTACTTTAATCAGATTTTAATTACATTGTTTTAAGATACAAAGGTTTTTCAATTTTTCCCATTTCAAAAAATGTCTGTATCACTTACAGAGAAATTATTTTCAAGAAAATGTGGAACAAAAACGTTTCTTGGAAACTTGTTTGTTTGCCTGACCGTCCATTCGTCTGTCTGTCTGTCTGTCTGTCTGTCTGTCTGTCTGTCTGTCTGTCTGCCTGTCTGCCTGTCTGCCTGTCTGCCTGTCTGCCTGTCTGCCTGTCTGCCTGTCTGCCTGTCTGCCTGTTTGCCTGTCTGCCTGTCTGCCTGTCTGCCTGTCTGCCTGTCTGCCTGTCTGCCTGTCTTCCGTCCGCCCGTCCGAACATCATTCATTCCGTCTACGCTAACGCATGTACATGCCACTATAACAATAATAGTGCCTAATCATAAAAAGGAATTTCACAAAATATAAATTCTTTCATAGATGTGACTGCAGTCGCAACCTCGCGAATTTAAAACGTATCTTATGGGGATACATTGCAGGAAGCTAGTCGATTATTCGAAATCTGAACTGCGCCATTTTTACAAGCACTCTTGTAAGTTACGCGAAAATATTTGGAGCCATTTTTCAGAAAAGTTAGAAATTGTCCTAAAAGCTATATCTAAAGTAACGCGGAAAATTAAAAAAAAAAGTTCTAAACTCGCACTAGGGTCGCCAACAAAGTTCATCTAAGAGGGAAGGCACTCGAAAAGTAAGCAAAAAACAACAAACAACACATTTCTTTTTATAAGCATTTAATTTAGATTAACATCAGCTCTTTTACTTTCTTCTCGTCATTTGCATTTCAAGAGAAAAGATTCGTTCACGAAATGCAGATGAAGATAATCTGAGCATTTCTTTTAAATTTTAGTCGTTATACAGACATTATCACTCATGCGTGTATCAGCGTTCAGAAAATGGATATTCATGTTTTCGATTATAAATTAAACAATACACGATACAACGCAGCAAAAGTTAGTTATGAGATAAAATAAATTACAACAAATTTTAAAATTTACTAAAAGAAGGACTTTTAAAATACAAAGGAGGACGAGAGGAACTAACGTCAACGAAGAACTGTCCTTCCAAATGGAGGACAGTTGGCAACCCTAATTCGCAATGCTTTAGTGCAGCCAGATCGATCGGTAGAATATCCATATTGGAGAAAACTCTGTAAGCGGTTTCGGTTCTAGTCTTTTAAACAGACGGAAGGTAAAATACGAGTCTCGTGGCTCATAGCGAAGTCGCTAGCCTTTCACCAAAGACGTCGGGGTTCGATTCCCATTGAATCTCATGTGAAATTTGTTCCAACAAAACAAGTCTGCCTGCTACACGGGAGCTAGTCCAACCCCTGTGAAGTGTCATGAACTCTACCCTTTCTTAATTCCTTCCCAAATCTGGCCGCTGAGTAGTGACGCAGAGGCGCGTTGAGTAAGAGGCGCGGACGCCGATACGCTACCTGGCAGACCTCTTTGACAACTGACTGACGAGACGAGACATAAATACAGTGCCCTCTGAAATACAGAGGGCACTGATAAATAACTAATGGAGGATTACTCCGGAGCGCTCAATGATCGATCGGAGGCTACGAGACGAGTTGCGTCGATTAAATATTATTATTATTATTATTATTATTATTATTATTATTATTATTATTATTAATAATAATAATAATAATATTAATAATAATAACAATAATAATAATAGCCTGTCCGGATAGCCGAAACCGCTAAGGCAGTAGTGCCGTGGCGATCTCGGACGGAAGGATCGCGGGTTCGAGTCCCGCCTCGGGCGCGGGTGTGTGTGTGTATGTCTGTTTGTGTGTGCCGTCCATTCATCCTTCATTATCGTCTTCATTTCATCTTCCATCCCCCAGGACTACCAACCCTGGAGGTATAAAAATCGGATTCAGCCTAATGCTCATCCCCCTGGTAAGTTACACGCAAGACTTGCAACGTGATAAAATGATACTGAGCCCGTGCAAGTGCATGACCTGCGTGGTCCAAGATGGCCTATTCGCGAACAAATAATAATAATAATGAATAAGTCGCAACAAATTCAAAAAAAGACACTTTTGAGTACCATAAGCCCCCAAAATCTGGTCAAAATCTGGACATCAGTTTTTTAGGCATTCTTTAAGTGAACAAAGTATCACACGTCTTTGTGCTTGATGTTTCACAGACACGTGCTGCTTCCTAGTGACATTAAAAAGCAGTAATGTGTCAAGTGACGTAATCTTCCTTTGTTGATTGATTGATTGATTGATTGATTGATTGATTTTTTCGTGTTTCCGGGCGCGTCAACTGCTCTGGTCTGGCCATTAGTCCCGTTAGTGTAGTGCATGATTTTCTCGGGAGATGTCGGTGATCTTCCCCCACTGGATGGCGAGATCCGGCGCCGACCTACCGTCGGCTAGTGGTGTTTCCCCCTAACAAGGACTCTCCCACCAGCGGGGCACCGCCCCAGTCGGGACAAGCTCTAAGCTCCCGACCGGTCTCCCGGAATATGTGGTAGTGTAGTGCATGTTAGTGTAAGTGTGTGTGTGTAAAGGGAGAGAATAGGACAAGGAAGAGTAAGGATAGATCGCGCGCGGTCCGTGGCCCGTTTGGTAGGGTACTGCTCCGGCATTCTCATGGATTGATCGGAGAAACCACGGAAAACTACCGATCAGAACTCGTCAGGACTCGAACCCATGACCTCCCGGTCAGAGGCGCTGCAGTGACATCCGTTGATGCACTGAGCTACCGCTCCCGGTCTTCCTTTGTTTTCACAAACTCTGAATGAATACATGAGCGAGACAAAGCGTCGTATCAGCTGAGCGCATTGACGACATTCGACATAAAATTTTCACTTCATTAAAAGTATCCAGAGAGCGTAGTTATGGAACTGAAAAAATATCAAAAGTACACACTGAAATCTAGTATTCGCTTTAGATTGTCTGCAAAATATCACGTAATGTGCACGTGGAAAGGATACTGATATACAACGCCGCCGTTAGGTGATTGATTACAGGCGCATAATACGATAAGGTCATTAGTCCCATAAGTGTAGAGCATGTTTTGTTTCCTCAGGAGGTGGCAGTGATCTTCCCCTCCGTGGGTGCCAGCGCCAACATATGTCGGCTTGCGGGTTTTTCCCCGACCAGGTATCTCCCACCAGCGGAGTACTGTCTCAGCCAAGACAAGCTCCTGACCCGGGATGTGTAATAATGTAGTGCATGTAAGTGTGCGTGTGAGAGGTGAGGATTGATTTGATTTCATTTTTTCGTGTTTCCGGGCACGTCAATTGCTTTGGTCATTATTCCCGTTAGTGTAGTGCATGTTTCTTCTCGGGATATGCGCGGTGATCTTCCCCTGCTGGGTGGCGAGATCCGGCATCGACAAACCGTCGGCTAGTGGGGTTTCCCCCTAACCAGGACTCTCCTACCAACGGGGCACCGCCCCAGCCGGGACAAGTTCTAAGCTCCCGACCGGTCTCCCGGAATATGTGGTAGTGTAGTGCATGTTAGTGTAAGTGCGTGCGTAAGAGGAGAGGATAGGACAAGGAAGAGGAAGGACACATCGCGCGCGGTCTGTGGCCCGTTTGGTAGGGTACTGCTCCGGCATTCGCCTAAACCACGGAAAACTACCGATCAGAGCAGCCGGCCCCTAGAATTCTCCTCCAGACAGCGTGTGGAAAAGCTAGTACCGAAAATCCTGCCGCCATCAGGACTCGAACTTAGGACCTCCCAGTCAGAGGCGCTGCAGTGACATCAGTTGATGCACTGAGCTACTGCTCCCGGTGTAAGGGGTGAGGATAGGACAGGGATGAGGAAGGAAAGATCGCGCGCGGTCCATGGCCCGTTTGGTAGGGTAGCACCGGCATTCGCCTGGTGTTGATCGGAGAAACCACGTAAAACTACCGATCAGAGCAGCCGGCCGCTAGAATTCTCCTCCAGACAGCGACTGAATTCGACCTAGCTGAAAAGCTAGTGTCGAAAATCCTGCCACCGTCAGGACTCGAACCTAGGACATCCCGGTCAGAGGAGCTGCAGTGGCATCAGTTGATGTCCTGAGCCACCTATGTCGGTCTTCAGATCTTGAGCACAAAAAAATGGTATAGCGTAACTTTCTCTATCTCATGTCCACGAGAAACTAAATTGAGTAGTCTGTAAAACGCTGAAGACGCGTTTCGTGTGTGACTACGAAGATATTTATTCAATTATAGTAAAAACGCCATGACGTACAAAAATCCAGTTAATGTATTGCTCAATAAAATTCTGAACTTGGAAGGATACAATAAGATTAATGACGGTGTTTTTTTCTCATTAGTCGGTCGCTCAACTTTTCGAATCTTATCACTAAGATAACAAGAGCGCGAAGAGCGAAATTCCAGAAATTCTTAATCCGCGCTTCGCTATGAACAAAGAAGTTTGATTCTGAGAATATCCTTACGTGTCATCTTTATGCGCCATCTCTAAAGAGTCTATTAGATTGAATGTCACTCCGTTCCATATTTCTGGGTTAAAGACTCCCACAGACCGGCGCGGTAGATCTGCAGGGGGGAATATACATAATTTAATAGAATTATAAATCTATTGAACTTTTCATTAGTAAAATATACAACATTTTAAGAACAAAGAATTTTGAAAATCAAAATTTAATATTATTTAAAAGTAATGAAATTACTTACCATGATTAGAAGATTATTTTCTGACCGTTCTGTCGTGTCAGATGCACTGGTGAGCTGAAAATATGCGAGATCTAACGAGTATTTGCCCTGGTTTCCACAGCGAAACTGGAGCGGCAGCGGACAAAATGCGTCCGACCGCGAATGCATATCCGCAGCGAATAAAACGCTGCCAATCCGCTGCCGCGCAGGTCTGAAGCTGCTCATAAGCCAACAGACGACGAAAAAATCCATTGCGGATGTTTCGCGTAGGCAACGGATATTTCGCGCTGGTCTGTGGGAGCCATAAAACTAACGTAGTGGTGTAAGTAAGTAATGTAATGAAGAATTGCTACAAAAGTAACTGCTTTAAGATTTATACCACCTTTAATTAAACTACTAATATTAATAGTTTTGTATATATAGATTGTACACAAATTTCTTATTTATATTGTTGCATGTGAAGAGCTTCCTTCCCGCGGCTTGTTACTTTCTAGTAACCGTAATTGTACACGGAGTTATATACTTAGTATATAGAAAGTTAAGTAATGCTGCGCGAAAAAACGGCGGAATTTGGAAGAGGAAATTTCATTGCAGGGCCCTGATAACGAAAAAGTAAATAAATTCAGTTGCAAAATTAAGAAAGAAGGCCTCTAACTCGTGGTGTAGCCAGCCGAATCCCCGTCCGCCTATCCGCCCATCAGCCCGCCCGTCCGCCCGTCCGAGAACAAGATACAAGAGAGAACATTGGTCGGAGTGGTGGATTCTTCCTGGCCTCATCGTCCAAGAGCGCATGGATATAAAAAATACTAAGAACAATAGCGCTATAGACAATTTTTACGGTCAGTCATGATCAAAGTGACATTTCATGTGAAAAAGAGTTAATTGATGATAAATAAACTTATAACGTTTTCATTCTGAAAAAGAAAAGCTGATTATCATTTCTTTAGCATCTTGTGCAATCCACAGTTCAATAATTTATTTCCAGAAACAAATTTCAGATTCCTCGCTTCTTCCGTATGGAGAGCGGATCGAATGATCGTTTGCTAGGAAGAAAGTAAGTACTGGCGACGATTATTTTCGTAAAAACCCAACCGGCAGAGTTAGTAGGATAATTATTTCCCTAACTACTAGCAGTAACTACTCAAAACCGAACCCTCGCCTAACTATATAATAGCAGTAACTACTCAAAACCGAACCCTCACCCCATATAAAGCAGTAACTACTCAAAACCAATCCCTAACTATAATAGCAGTAACTACTCAAAACCGAACCCTCGCCTATAATAGCAGTAACTACTCAAAACCGAACCTCGCCTAACTATATAATAGCAGTAACTACTCAAAACCGAACCCTCGCCTAACTATATAATAGCAGTAACTACTCAAAACCGAACTCTCGCCTAACTATATAATAGCAGTAACTACTCAAAACCGAACCCTCGCCTAAGGAAAACCCAGGCTGTATTTGTCGATGGCAAGGTGTCATTTATCGTTGGGTGCGCTGTCATCGTGTTACTGGCTCTGACAACTGAAAGATCAATACGCCACGTGTTCATTTATTCCAGAGGACAACAAAAAGCAGAGACACAGAACGGATTTACTTGTAGGGATCGCCGAAATACTAGGAAGGCGAAGGAAGGAATTACTAGGCGAAATACTAGTAAGGAATTCATTGGCGAGAGCCATTAGATTTGATTTGATTTGATTTTTTCGTGTTTCTGGGCGCGTCAACTGCTTCGGTCATTAGTCCCGTTAGTGTAGTGCATGATTTTTTCTCAGGAGATGGCAGTGATCTTCTCCCAATGGATGGCGAGATCCGGCGCCGACCTACCGTCGGCTAGTGAGGTTTCCCCCTAACCAGGACTCTCCCACCAGCGGGGCACCGCCCCAGTCGGGACAAGCTCTAAGCTCCCGACCGGTCTCCCGGAATATGTGGTAGTGTAGTGCATGTTAGTGTGAGTGTGTGTGTAAGAGGAGCGATGTTTTAAGCAGCGACCGTTTTGGTCGCGAACGTGCAACATCTTGCGGTAGGACCAAGACACAAAAAGTCGTACCGAATTCCATCTTGGAGATACTACCCACAGATGCCACATTAAAATAACACGTATAGTTCAGTTCCAACATTGCCCCTGAGCTTGCAGTGATTAGGAAAGCGGGGACCTAGGGCTCGTGTCCCGACAGTGGTAGGATTTTCAACACTAGCACTAGGAGCGGTAGCACAGTGCATCAACTGATTTTACTATAGAGCCTCTGACCGGGAGGTCCTAGGTTCCCACTCCCCACGGCGGCAGGATTTTCGACACTAGCTTTTCAGCTATCGCAGTCGCTGTCTGGAGGACAATTCTAGCGGCCGGCTGCTCTGATCGGTAGTTTTCAGTGGTTTCTCCGATCAACACTAGGCGAACGCCGGGGCAGTACCCTAACAAACGGGTCACGGACCGCGCGCGATCTTTCCTTGTCATATCCTCTCACACACACATACACACTATCGTGAACTACACTACCACACATTTCGGGAGTCTGGTTAGGGACTAAAGAGCTTGTCCCAGTTGAGACGATGCCCCGATGGTGGAGATACCTGGCGAAGTTTCGGCAGAAAACTCTTATTAAAGGGCCCTGGTAACAAAAATATGGATAAATCCAGTTGCTGAATTTAAGAAAAAATCCTCTAATGCATGGGGTAGCGAGAATCCATGTTTTGTGGGTCCTCGATACCCAAAAATCGAATAACGTCTACCTGTCCATACGTCTGTTTGTCTGTGAGCAACGCTAGCGGGTAAACTGTTCAACCGATTTTCTCCAAAATTGATATTGCTTAATAGTTCTGGTTGATGTCACGGCCCCTTGAATTTGAAACCGATATTTTAATTTTGGAGAATATACAATACTTTACATGAACCCCTTGAGAGATTTTCAAAAAATGGCTCCAATTGTTTTAATTCTTTTATGGTGGATAGTGTAAAGGACGTTTAAGAGAATGATGTAGGTCTCATGTTCGTTAAAAACCATGATTTTTTCGAAAATTGCAAGTGTTCAAAACATTTCGGGCAACTAAAATATCGAAGTTTCGAGTAAAAAATATATTTTCTCGTAAGGAAGTCTGATTCTTAAAGATATATTTTAAAATAAGTTCATGTTTTTTAATATGAGTACTTTTCACATAATTATGTGTGAACTTTCGGGCGAGAAGGTAAGTGCTGTTTTAACACCTTTAGTTTCCAAAAGGGTTGATGTTGTAAGAAACGTGATTAAAGTAGTTGATGTAGAGTCGTAGGCTTCCGCGGCCGGAGTCGTTGAATTCTTGGCTGTCCGAGATTAGCCGCGTCATGGTCCATGGACCTGACGTTTCGGCCATCTTGTTGTGGCCTTCAGTATAGCTCTGAAGAAGGCCACAGCAAGATGGCCGAAACGTCAGCTCCATCGCCCATGACGCGGCTAATCCCGGACAGCCAAGAATTCAAAGTAGTTGATCTTAAATCGAATTAAGAAGAAAAATAATAAACTACTTCTAGAATCTTAGTATAGCTAGCAGAATCATGAAGAAACACAACGTATTTTATTGCCATTTGCAGAATTCTCTTATAAAATAGCGGATACAAAATGAAAGAAACACGCTCGCTTGTCTTACTAACTGGAAGTGTCACGGTTGCGTGCCTTCCAATCAAGGGAAGTCTGATAGATGCGATTGTGTCTCGTACGACAAAACATTATTAATAATCGCATGTACTCAATTAGATGGTCTATAAGTAACAAAAAGATTCATCTCTGTTCATAAAGCGTAAATGCTGTGTCATTTTTTTATATAGCAACTTCCGACCACCTCATGTTTCCGGCTGTCGACAGAAAAAAAAAGTTCGGTTGTGCAAATGTGCATGCCTAATGACCTATGTCACGCCACTGAATACGCAACGAGACCTGAATACGAGTCTCAAAGCTGAATATGGTTAGGTGGAAAGCAACTCTTTCTAATTTTTGAAAGGTAACTTCTTTTAGTGCGAGAGTTATATTTGTTTTGGTGAGATGCACAAAATGGTGAAAATCGAATTGCGATTTGTATCTTATGAAACAAGAAATTAAACGGTAGGTAGAAATTAAAATCACATCACAAAACGAGAAAGTCAGCAAAGCTATTTTACCTATAACGAAGGCGAGTAGTCAAAATAACTACTTCAAATAATTCTTTTTTATTTTTTATTTTGCGAAATCTTTGCTATAATTCAAGTCTTATAACACATTTTAGGGCAATGAAAAACATTTTTTGAAGTACATCGTACATTTTGGCTTACAATTAAAACAGACAACTAGTTTCTTCACGTCGCCACATTTGTCACAAACTATTTTTCCGCATCCACAACAAGTGTCATTGCACTTATTGTTTTTACAATATCTTAGTTGATTCTATCAACTCGACCCTTGAATGATTGTTTGCACTGAAGTACTCTTCGACAATTGAAGCTCTCCTGTAATGTTTCGAGACTTTGACAGTGGCGTTCGAGTTTTTTCATCGACTCTGGGGCGGATTGTTTCCTGGGGCGGCATTTTTCAATAGAATCCAGAATTGATTCCAGCTAATCGATGATGTTATAAAACACTTGGACAGTCCAGCATCTGGACAAAGATTTGACGGAGAGAGTTTGGATCAATCAGCTGCCGGCGTCGTAAAGATACAGTTCACGGGCACTGCATCCAGAGCAAATGGTGCGTGGTTTCAATGTTAGGGTTGTACAAATCGCTCTGGAGTGTGTGTACGTGACTAGATCCGGCACCGACCTACCGTCGGCTAGTGGGGTTTCCCCCTAACCAGGACTCTCCCACCTATGGGGCACCGCCCCAGCCGGGACAAGCTCTAAGTTCCCGACCGGTCTCCCGAAATGTGGTGGTGTAGTACATGTTAGAGTAAATGTGTGTGTAAAGGGAGAGGATAGGACAAGGAAGTGGAAGGACAGATCGCGCGCGGTCCGTGGCCCGTTTTTTAGGGTACTGCTCCGGCATTCGCCTGGTGATGGTCGGAGAAACCACGGAAAACAACCGATCAGAACAGCCGATCGCTAGAGTCCTCCTCCAGACAGCGACTGAATTCGACCTAGCTGAAAAGCTAATGTCGAAAATCCTGCCACCATCAGGACTCGAACTTAGGACCTCCCGGACAGGAGCGCTGCAGTGACATCAGTTGAAGCACTGAGCTACCGCTACTGGTATCAACGATTTCGGAAATATAAACACAAATAATCACTTTGTTCATTTTAATTCGCATGGATACCATTTTACCCGGCATGGATACCGCTTTTGACCGCCAAGCAAGTAACTCCTTATTTAGCCATCTCAATGCTAAGACGCTAAATGAGTGTTTATCGGATTAAATACACTTTTTATTTTATTTT
This sequence comes from Teleogryllus oceanicus, assembly GCA_964035755.1. NCBI lineage: Eukaryota > Metazoa > Arthropoda > Insecta > Orthoptera > Gryllidae > Teleogryllus > Teleogryllus oceanicus. The sequence goes on from CAXIVR010000013.1 coordinate 41,061,525, forward strand.
TTCACGTTTCTCTCGCTACATGAGGTTGATAGGCCTGGCTTTCTTACTCGCAAAATAAAATGCCAGTTTTTCCATTCCTGTCATAAATCACTATTTCTCGTCATTGGGAAATTTCCAAATTTCCATTAATTGTCCGTGAACTTTTTATTGCGATTTTTAAAGTATTTCTGGTACGGCTTTTGATTAAAAAAGATTCTTTAACTTACATGTTTCTGTTCAAGCAATCTCAAAATTAGTAGGACAAAAGAGGATGATTTTAAGCACCATACGTATACTTATGGATTCTCGACGAAAAGTTGAGAATCCTGATTGTCAATAACACTACAATTAGAGACAATGAATTGTCACTCCATAATTTTTTTCTTTTCTTGTGCATTATTTATTGTCAGGGAAAACTCTAACTTCGGCATGACAGATTATAAGGTTCTTTGTTCTACCGATAAAATCGATTTATTGAAGTCGAGTTGATGTAAAAGTTTACCTCCAGTTGAATTCAGTCTCTTCACAGAAATCTGAAAAAGTTTTTTCGTTAGATATGAAAATTTCAATTGAGTGTCCTAGTAAATACGTGGTAGCTAGAGGAAGGTATTTACGGGCCAGAAATTCTAATCGAAACAGAGTTTTTTTTTATTTTTCGGAGCTCGCCAGGCTCAAAAGCAAGAATAATATTTTTACGGAAGAATTTTCGGTTGGTATGTGAAATTTATAAGTGTTAGTAAATTTTTAATCCTAATATATTTCTACAAGATCGCAAAGTAGTTTTTCAGGGGAAGGGGATTCAGTCTGCAGCTTGTTTGTACAACCACCACATTCATTGCTCATGAGTTATAAATTATTTCTCTAAAATCAGTGCTCCGTAAAAGAATCAACTAAAAAGGATAAATTTGACCTATCTTAATGTACTCCAAAGAAATACTCAAAAGTTAAAATCTATTAATATAACAATTTTTTTTATAAAACTTCATTCTTATGAAATTATCGATGTTCGTTGGAATAAAAACAGCACGCTAACAACAGCTACAACAGCACAAACTTCGTCGAATTATTGGTAACGATTATGCAATAAAAATAGAATCCAGAAATTGAGGCATTTATTTTACCTGAAAAAGGTAGGCAAAAAGGCATTTATTTTTGCTACAATAAGCAAGCAGAAAGTCGTTTATTCTGGTGAAAGTCGGGATGCAAAAATGCTTGTAAACAATGGGAAATTATCATGGGAAAGAAAGTATTGAAAAGAAATGAAATGATTCAATTTTTATTCTTACTAGGACTATGAATTGTTTCACTCGCAACGCTGTCTATACGAAATAATATTTTGCACTACTTTTTTAATATTGGAATAATATCAGTGAAAACGCGATTTCAGATTTTGTTCTTTTCACTTGAGTAATTCTCAGAACTGTGCAGTGTCGCATCTGATATAATTAACAGAAAGCTGTCCTCAAAAGAGATCGGATACCATAATTAAAAGTTTGTTGGGTTTATTTGTGAGCGAACAAAATCTGTCAGCATCAATGAAAAAAAAAGCTTTTCTCACGATGAGTTTGCAATGTAAACTGGACTTATAATTTATTTTCAATTATTGATTTCTAGTTATTTCTAACGAATTGTATAAAGATACTGAATGACTCGTTATTACAAGAAACTAGTGCAAACTTCATTTGTGAATACCTGTCTTCGCATTCTCGGGGCCGCAGAATCTCCATGATATCCCAGTTCTGTGCGTGATACACAAATTAATGTATCTTCTTTTATCTATTTCAATATTGTGGTAAACTTTGATAAAAACGAATCCCAACCTATTTAATGTGTTCCTTGAAGTATATAAATACCTAAAACATGTATTACCAAATGTTTCAATCACCGATCCCTTTTTAAAGGCGACGCGCTAGCCGAATTCGTTTACTACACTCCGTAAATCAATGAAGGTTAAGCGAATTCGAGACTCGGGTTCGTGGTTGGGTGACCGGCCAGGAACCCGGGATCTAACGGTGTCGAGCCCCTAGACGTCCTGGAAATCAGCAGGACCATTTCACCCAATAACAAAACTGTATAGCTCATAATTTGCCGCTTTCTTGCCGTTCTTAAGATGTGAAAACAAAAAATTTGCCGCGGGTCATTTTCTCAAAAAAATCGATGGTCCTGCTAACTTCCATTGGAAGTTAGCAGGACCACACATCTAAATCCGCTAATAATGTAAGCATACACACCAAACAGTACTCCAAATTTGCCGCTTTTTATTTATAAACGATTAGTGAAGAAATCATACTGATATCTTCATTTTTCAAAAGATATTTACAAAAAAACAAAAATAACACCTACGTTCCTATGGCGAGCGCCCTCAAGAAGGGCAAGACACGTTTCGTCCAAGACCAATAGCCTTAACGATTCATACTCTACGCCAAAATTTGCCTATAACCGTTGCAAACTGTAATCTGTAATAAAAAAAATTGCCGCGAACCGGTTAGTTTACAATACCCAGGTTCGAACACCAGAATTTAAACTCTTGAAAGCTCCCTCCGCGAGGAAAAGGCACGTTACGTCCTGAACTGTTAGCCTTAACAATTCATATCTATGCCAAAATTTTTTCCTAAACCGTTGCTATGTAATCTGAATAAAAAAATTGCCGCGAACCGGTTAGTTAAAATACCCAGGTTCGAACCCCAGAATTTAAACTCTTGAAGCCCCTCCCGAGGAAAAGGACGATACTCCTGAACTAATAACCGTAACAATTCATACACCATGCGAAAATTTGCTCTTACACGTTGCTAATTGTAATATGCAATAAAAAAAATTGCCGCGGACCGATAGCACAAAATACCTGGGTTCGACCCCCAGAAATTGAAGTCTTGGAAGCTCCTTGCGCAAGGAAAAGACACGTTACCTCCTAAACTAATAGCCGTAACAATTCATACTCTGTGCAAAAATTTTCCCATTAGCGTTGCAAACTGTAATCTGAAATAAAAAAATTTGCGCGGACCGGTCACTAAAATTGCTTGGTTCGAACCCCAGAAATTGAAGTCTTGGAAGCTCCCTGCGCAATGAAAAGAAACGTTACCTCCTGAACCAATAGCCGAGCAATTCATACTCTATGCCTACATTTGCCCTTACCCGTTGGAAATTGTAATCTGTAAATAAAAAAATTGCAGTAGACTGGTTAGTTTAAAATAGCCAGTTTCAAAACCCAGAAATGGAAGTTTTAAAAGCTCCCTGCGAAGGAAAAGTCGTTTCCTTCTTAACCAATAGCCGCAACAATTTATACTTTCTGCCAAAATTTGACATCAACCGTTGCAAAATGTAATCTGTAATAAAAAAATTGCCACTGACCGATTAGTTTAAAATACTTAGGTTCGAACCCCAAACTCTTGGAATCTCCCTGCGCAAGGAAAAGGTACGTTCCTCCTGAACCAATAGCCGTAACAATTCATACTCTATGGGAGAGGGAGAGGAGAGAGAGAGAGAGAGAGAGAGAGAGAGAGAGAGAGAGAGAGAGAGAGAGAGGTAATGAGAGATAGAGATTGAGAGGGTGAGAGGGAGTGTTGATTTCTGGTCGAACGCGGCAGAGAGGACATCCATTACCTGGGAACAAAGTATGAAAACAAAAAAAAGGAGGGAGGGCCAACACTTGGCAATTTCGAGTTTTAGTTCGACCAACATTAGTAAACGCAAAATTAAATAATTGTCTCTTTCATTGTATAATTTTTAAAGATTTTAACAAAATTATTAGTAAGAACTAGAAAATTCGATAGTTTTCTATAATTTTACTATATTGATTTTCTCCTAGTGCCAGTGCTACCATTTATTAAGTGTGATTTATAATTATTATTTTGTTATAAACATGTAATTATTTTTATTGAATTTTTTAATACTTTGGGGCGAGTTCAAATGTTTTGAATATTTATTTATTTATTTTATTTATTTTACGTCAAAAAAACAGTTAAAAACTGCGTATGACGTGCTATGGGGAAAAGTGAATTGTGTGTACATTTTCAAAATTCTGTGATCCCTACACAAAGTCATATACTACTTAAATTTTGAATTTTGAAAAGGGAGAAAAAAAAACAAAAACTCCCATGTAGTAAAATCTATTTTCAAGGATAAATGAGCAATAAATTTTGAATTTTGAAAGGGAGAAAAAAAAACAAAAAAACTCCCATGTAATAAAATCTATTTTCAAGGATAAATAAACCCACTTTGGATGGAGTGTCTGTTCGTAACGGTTAGTTATGTGGTATCAACTGTGCGTAAGTGAGGTATTTCGTAATGTTTCCTTGAATGTTCTGCTGCAGAGGTAATTTAATGGGATAGCGTTCCCTCACTAAGTTTAGCACCTGAAGATGCAACAAAACGAGTTACGAAACGTTGTGAAATTACTGAATAAATGATTGTCATAAAAAACTTTGGATACTTTTTAGTGGAAACATATATTGACAATCAAGAAGAAATATACCGGTAGCGGTAGCTCAGTGCATCAACTGATGTCACTGCAGCACCTCTAACCGGGAAGTCCTAGGTTCGAGTCCTGACGGCCACAGGATTTTCGACACTAGCTTTCCAGCTAGGTCGAATTCAGCTGCTGTCTGGAGGAGAATTCTAGCGGCCGGCTGCTCTGATCGGTAGTTTTCCGTGGTTTCTCCGATCAACACCAGGCGACTGCCGGAGCAGTACCCTATCAAACGGGCCACGGACCGCGCGCGATCTGTCCTTCCTCTTCCTTGTCCTATCCTCTCATCTTACACACACACTTACACTAACATGCACCACACTACCACATATTCCGGGAGACCGGTCGGGAGCTAGTCCCGGTTGGGGTGGTGCCCCGCTGGTGGGAGAGTCCTGGTTAGGGGGAAACCCCACTAGCCGACGGTAGGTCGGCGCCGGATCTCGCCATCCAGCGGGGGAAGATCACCGCCATCTCCCGAGAAAAAACATGCACTACACTAACGGGACTAATGACCAGAGCAGTTGACGCGCCCGGAAACGAAAAAAACAACCAACCAACCAACAAGAAGAAATATTGATTTACGAGGGCGTCTCTGTTCACTTGTTTGCGTGGCGTCTCTCCGCGCAGCCTGTCCCTCGTGGCAGAGTTGTCAACGCGTGGGTTTCTCCGTTCACATTACGCCCGCGTTGTGTCTGTAACCTTGCGACGCGATGGAAGGACGCGTTCCTTTCCTCAACGCATTAGGTGGACGCTTGCAGCGCATTGTATACTTTCACTCTGTTGCCTGCCTCCCGCCTCTCCCTCTCTTCCTCTCTTATTTATTTATTTTACGCCTAAAAAGTTAAATACTGTATGTTACGTGCTACGGGGAGAAGTAAATTTAGTGCACGTTTTCCTAATTCTGTGATCCCTACCCCCAACCCAAACACTACTTGAATTTTGAATACAGAAAGAAAATGTGCGTTTTCTTGCAAGGATTGTTAACATAATATTCATTCCACTGTAATAAAATATATTTTCAAGGATAAATCAGGAATGCATTTTCTGCTTTTATCCCTCATCATGCGCTTTGTCACTCTTATTTATTTATTTTTCGTCAAAAACAGTTAACTACTGTGTGTTACGTACTACTTAAATTCTGTGCATGTCTTCCTAATTCTGTGATCCCTACCTCATGCCATATACTACTTGAATTTTGAATACAGAAAGAAAATGTGCGTTTTCTTGCAAGGATTGTTAACATAATATTCATTCCACTGTAATAAAATATATTTTCAAGGATAAATCAGGAATGCATTTTCTGCTTTTATCCCTCATCATGCGCTTTGTCACTCTTATTTATTTATTTTTCGTCAAAAACAGTTAACTACTGTGTGTTACGTACTACTTAAATTCTGTGCATGTCTTCCTAATTCTGTGATCCCTACCTCAAGCCATATACTACTTGAATTTTGAATACAGAAAGAAAATGAACATTTTCTTGCAAGGATTGTTAACAAAATATTCGCTCCGATGTAATAAACTCTATTTTCAAGGATAAATCAGAAATATTTTTTCTGCTTTTATCCCTCTTCGTGTACAGGAATAATATTTCCTGCCGCGACAACAAGGAGAACGATCATTTGAATAACTATATTTCCCACTGAATTCCAGATGACCTGCACAGATAATGAAGTTACGTTATGTACAGAAGCAAAACAAGGGGCCATCACAGCATTGGCTCAAAGGATCAGGAAAACTGGACGAAACACCTGCTCCATATCCCTCCCTCTTTCTTGCTTCGCCCTCTCTCACACACTTTTTTTTCTCTCCTCTGGTTTTCTCCTCTTCAGTTTTATTTCTAAAAGAGAAGAAAATTTAAATTGTTAATGATAATTTATTGTTGCATGAACATATAAGAGAAACAAATATTAAATAGAGGGAAACATAATTTGTTTATAAATAAATAATTTTCAAATATTTTCTTTGTAATCCAACACAACAAACTATATTTTTCTCTACAAAAAATCGTTCATAAAATGACATTCTGTGGCGTAGAGTATTACGTATTTGCCATTTACACCACAAATTATTGCGTCTTCACTCATTCTGCCAACTGCAGAGAGAGAATCGTAGAGATACCGATAAACCGAACTGCCAATCAACATTTTTTCGCTCAGATGTCGAATGCTCCTCACGTCACAATAAAATTGTTTCCAAAAATTAACTTTGATTCATCTATAAATTTTTAATGCTGTTATCCAGAAAAATAACGTATGTTCCTACATTCCAATCGCACAAATTTGGAAACGAACGACGTGAGGAGCGCGTTTTCAAAACATGTACTCGCAATAAAGCTTAACATTATTATTTATTTACATAATATTGCACTGCTAGCTTATTCATTTATTTATTTTACGTTAAAAAACAGTTAAAAACTGCATATGACTTGATATGAGGAAAAGTGAATTGTGTGCACATTTTCAAAATTCTGTGATCCCTACACTACGTCATATACTACTTAAATTTTGAAGAAAAAAGCTCCCATGTAATAAAATCTATTTGCAAAGATAAAAAGGCAATAAATTTTGGCTCTTATCCATGTTGTCCTTCGGAATAATACTACCGCGACAACATGGAAATGATAATTTGAATAATTGTATTTCCCACTGAATTCTAGAAGACGTGCACAGAAAATGAAGTTACATTTATGTCCAGAAGCAAAACATGGGGCCATCTCAGCATTTGCTCAATGGATCAGGGAAACTGGACGAAAAAGCTGATCGAGATGGGGTCATTGACCTGGAGGCTGCAATACAATACTTGTTACAGGTTGTTTATACACATTTATACAGTTCAAATGGAAAATAATACATTATGTATCATTGTTAAAATTAATGTTACTTACCTGGTGAATCTCAGTGTACTCTCTAATTGTAAAGAAACAGTTATGCAGCAGAAACGATTTCACTTTGGACCATTCAATCAAAATTTGATCAAACTTTGCTATCGAATTTAATCGTTTAATGTCATCTGGCAAAGTGTTGTAAAATAATGTTCATGTATTGTATGTGAATGTTTTGTAATGAGCTGTTGATACTGTCACCTGATGAATATGATTTCTACGTCGAGTATTATAGTAATGGACATCGGCATTTTCTGAAAACATATTCTCGCCCTTAAGCATGTCATTTTTGACAAAAACCACTCATTCGTAAATAAACAGACAAAGTAATGGTAAAATTTCTAGATTAATGAAGAGAGTCTTACAAGAATCACGTGGGTGGGATTTGGTTATTATTCGTACAATTCGTTTTTGTAATCTAAAAGTCTGGGAGCTATAAGATGTATTTCCCCAGAATATTATGCCATATCTCAGGCGGGAATGAACATTCGCGAAATATACACAACGAACAGTATGACCCCTGCCTGAATTTGCAAGAATTCTGAAGGCGTAGCATAATGAACTTAATTTTGTGTTCAATTCATATAAATGGACGTTTCATTTAAGGTTTGACTGAATTGAATTTAAGAAACCCGGCATTGCCCGGGCATTTATCAAAATCATGTATCAGATAGGTGGCGTCCAAAGCGTTGGTCGGATTTGACGCTCTGACACAAATACCTGCACTTTCTTCGATGGTTTAGACGGAAAACATGAGTTATAATCAAATTCACAGTTTGTAATGAAGATATATTCTTAATCAGTTAATATTAAAATGAAAATTCCCTTGTTGCTCCGGCATTCATTTTTCACTATCTAGAAGGCAGAAATTGTATATACTAGGGTGCTCGTGCGAGAACTCTCCCATGTTAAACCCCACCCTCTTCCCTATTTTTCCATTTCCATGTTGAGCCTGTAATATATACATTCAATAGGAATTCCCATATATTTATTCAAAATAATAAAAAGCTATTTATATAATCGTAATTTTTGTGTCAAAATTAACACATCTTATTCAACTTCTCGTCGCATCTTCTCAGGGATTCCTCAAGGATCGACTCTCTCTCCTTTACTTTTTAATATATATATATATATATATATATATATATATATATATATATATATATATATATATATTGTAATGATCTGTGGGGCCGAGCCCGCAAGAAGGCATGGAACCTTTATGTGAGCAAGGAGGAATTAAAAGAAATGAAAGAAACAATAGACAACAGCGCCGCGTAACCATAATTAAAAGCGTGATACAAGAAAGCATAAGGGGCGGAAATAGGCGTGATGAACGATGAACAGAACTTAAATTTAGAAACGTTTTAAAGCAAAACCACGTTATTCGAGCCACGGGTTCCGTAAATATTATAAATGGTATACATTGCATGCATAACATGACGAAGATGAAAGACGGAACTCATTGTTGTACTTCTGAAAAAAATGTATAACAAGAAGAATTTTGTTGAATATCCAGTGAATGCCTGGGTGGATTTTGGCCAAACTTACGGGAATTATAGGGAAAAATATTTAGAGCAGGGCAAAATTAGTTACGGTGCGGGGGGAATTTATGTAAGACGCAAAATGCCCGAAAAAAGCAAAAATGTAAGAGTTTTTGAACATTTATTATGGTGATTGGCATATGTTTGGAAAAAAGACAGTCACTTGGATTGTAGGGACCAACAATGTGAACTGGGTTACAGACAGAATGAGTTCGGATCTAAGGACGATCACACACGTTTTCATGTTGTGTTGAATTTTTGAGAAATTTCGCGGAAGTGTCGTGCAAAACGTTAATAGGTTATTTTCGTTACATAGGAACAATTGTTTAAACCGAGTGCATCGAAAATTTAGTTAAATTCATTGAGATATTCACGAAAAAAAAATCTGCATAGGAAATATTTACGTAAATTAGGTGTCAGAAAATAGAAGCGTCGAAAGGAAAAAGGAACCGCGTGCGTGAATAATGCACGTTAAGTAAAGGTGACATCGCTGCAGAAAAGGGAAGTGGCACGCATTGTGCAAAAACTGTATTTTTTTTGGGTTTGTTTACGCTCCATTCAAAAGAAGTTCTGTCGAAGACCAAGTTATGCTATTAGGCTAAGGATAATAAATAAGGTCACGACAGAATGCGCATTCTGATGGATGGATGAGATTTGTTTTCATTGTATTGTATTTTCAGTGTGTATGTTTATATGTTTTTCTTCCTGGGTGTTTATACATATTTGTGTTGTTATGTTTTGTAAGTTGGAGGGCAGATGGTGTTCACGAAAGAGCCATCAGCTAAGATAAGTCCAAAATTAAATGCATGAGCATCCCAATGGCTCATAATTGCCGTGATTCCATGTTTTTATTTTTGTAATGGTATGAGTGTTGACCCAGGCACGAACGAAGCGGACCCTTACTTCAACTCCGTATGGAGTGAGCGCGCGAACTACGACACGGTAAGGAACAGATAATAGGACGAGCTAGCAGAGGCACGGGCAATTGATAATGTGGCACCCAATTATAATTTAGGGCTAGGGCAGGGCAAGATAGTGGGCGTGAGAGTTTATAAGAGAATAATTAAAAGCGGGATTATGTATATAATATATAATATTACACTGGCACCAGCGACGTGAGGCGTCGTGGTACCAGAGAGGTGGATTGTAAAGCAGAGTATATTACATTGACGCCGCGACGTGAGGTGTCGTGGTAGCAGAGGTGGGGGATTGTAATGTAAAAGGAGGAGAGGAGAATAAGAGGAATATTACAGGGGCGCCCAACGTGTGGGCGGGATTATATATACAAATAGAGGGAAGGGAGGAGAGGATATATTACAATATATATATATATATATATATATATATATATATATATATATATATATGTGTGTGTCAGATATTTCACACCTTCCTTTTACCACCATAGCGCTGTATGCCGATGACACTGCACTTTTTTCGTATCACAAAAATTTACAAAATGCCCGAAACACTCTTCAAAATTCTTTAAATTTATATATTAAATGGACTCAACAATGGAGAATAATAATTAATCCATCTAAAACACAAACAAAAATTTTCACGCTTTGCAGACCTACTAATCCCCCCAGTCTCAAAATAAATAATATACATATACCCTGGATAGAAAATCATATTCCAATTAAATATTTAGGACTCTATTTCGATCGTCGATTAACTTGGAAAACACCAAAATTTACCCATTAACTAATAAATTTTCAAAATTACAAATAGATTGTGGTATATCAATATTCAAGGCAATAATAAGACCATCACTTACATATGCATGCCCAATTTGGTGTAATGCATCTGCGTCAAACATGAAGAAATACAAACTATACAAAATAAATTTTTACGGAGAATTCTAAAGGCTGAATGGTTCATCTCCAATAAACAAATACACAAAGAATTACAAATAGAACAAATTAAAACATTCATCACTAACCATCTTCCAAATTCTTCAACCTTTAAAAATACAAACTATACAAAATAAATTTTTACGGAGAATTCTAAAGGCTGAATGTTCCCGCTTCCCCAAAAATATTTTTCACCCCCCATAAATATTTGTCTAATTTATTACTCAATAACACCTTCTCTTAAAACTCTAAATTTATTACAAAAATTAATGAATAGTTATTAAAATCAAATTTTAATTAGTAAGTACTATTAAAATAAAATCATAATTATCTTAAATTATGATTCTAATTTCTGGCATCTCCAAAAATGTTATGTATACATTTATTCATCATCCTGAAAAATTTGTAAAATTGAACAGGAAATAAATATGTTAAAAAAACATCCTCTTACCCTCCGTCACTTGTTCTATATGTGTTCTTGTAATTTATAACAATGCAATACATCCTTGACAATACACACTATTGTTATTTTTAACGTTATTACCGAGTAGAGAGGTACTACATCTGGGTAATTCAGTCGCGAAGAATATCAAGTAATTAGTTTAATTTCACATACAGTTGCATATTCTGTAGGCTCTGAACAGGTGGGGTAGAATCGACAAGAGTAGAACCAGCAAAAATGTAATAGTATGTTTAAGAAGATCTCATCCTAAAGACTGCGGTATGTGAAACGTTTCTCTGAGACCTTTGACCTCAAAATTTTAGTTTTTAAGGCCTTGAAATGATTCGTTTAGGAGTTATTTAACGATATAGATTCAAAAAACCGACCTAGTGTTGCGGGTTACATTGGACATGAATATTTAGACACGTCTTAATCGATTGAATAGACATGAATATTTAGACACATAATGATGTCTTCGATTTTGAAATTAAATTTAAATTTTAAAAAAATTTTAAGAATATATATTAAATGATTTTCTAGTAATGAGGTCCTAAGATATAATAAATAGAGTGCAATCCTTTAAATTACAAAGTATGTTAGTGTACAAAAAAATCATACTTAAGATTTTTTTCTTCAACAGATATTCTTCAATAATAATAATAATAATAATAATAATAATAATAATAATAATAATAATAATAATATTTATTGAGTCACAAATACAATTTCAATCGTGTATGACGAGTCAGATTGATCTGGCATAACTTGAAACCCTGCGAATTTCAAAAGAATATTTTAACATAGGTAACCTCTACATAGACAACACAACATATTCAAAATCGGTTACAATGTATCCTTTTCCTCCCTGTATAATATAATAGGTAGGAAAAGTATTGAAATCACCTCAATAACAGAATCTCGAATCCCGGAAAATCCACGTTCAAGGTTCTTTTCAGCTGTAACTTCCCACAACGTCAGGATTAATGACTATTAGTGCTGCAAATTAGTGAATACATTACAAATAAGATTTAGTCGTGACGTTGAGAAGATTAGTTATTTTCATTTTATGGGGTTCTTCACACGACACCTCTGTGAAATTTTCAAAATTCTGTTAATTTTTCTTAAAAATGTATTGGTCTAAAAGAAGAAAGTGTGTTTATAAATATGCTACAATTTTAATTGTCATTAAAACTTTGTAAAATGTTTTCGATTTTAACGTACACTTCCAATATTAAAACCACGTATTTCGTTCTAAATGCCATTAATCCCTCAATTTCAGAAATTTAAATTAAATCATGAACTTCCGTTTAATATGAATAGTTGTTGAGTGAAAATACTAAGAGAAGTAGTTTCAGCGTAATTCACATTCCTAATAATTTTATTTAAAATTGCGCAAATAAGTGAGCTTATTACTATGACAAAAGTATCGTTTTTGCTCAAATCTCTTAGAAAACAGATTTTAGTAAAAACGCAAAGGTTTAACTTTTTTCAAACATCTGAAACACCGCTATTACTGATAAAGGATACTCTTCTCTTTTATCTTCTTATGGCTAAAAAAAATACTGCTCAAACATTTTTCTCCAGATTACGTTCTCAAAGAACATGATTACGAAACACTATCTTTACTTTCTCGTATACATACGTATACAGGAGTAATATACAGTATAGAAAAAGTTATGTAACGCTGCAGAAAATCTATTTCGATATTTCAACGTTTTGGGGTTCCCTGACACCGAAAAAATATTTTTTTTCAAAACGTTCATTCGTCCGTCCGTCCGTCCGTCCGTCTGTACGTCCGTCAGTGAGCACTACTAGCACCTAAGCATATGTAGGATTTTTTTCAACTTGAAGAAACCCCTGTCCATCTGACTATAGTTGAAGTTTTTACATTTTGAAAAACATTTTTTAAAATTTTGGGGTACGTTACATGAAGCTCCCCAGACATTTTCAAAATTTTCTCAAAACCATCTCCAATTTTTTTCTTTAAATTTCTTGTAAGAGTAGAGTAAAATACACTTATAAAGGTGGAATATATCCAAGTTTCGCGGTTAACTCTGAATTTTCGAAAATTGCAAAAGTTTGAATTTTTTCCGTGTCTTCCTACAACTACAAAATTGAAGATAGAGATTTTTCCTTCAAATGAAATTTGTTGTTCATAAATAGTTCTTTCATAATAATCATATAGATTCTTGGAAAATTGTCGTAGTTTTCCTGCAATAGAGCGTGCAAGATTTGCAATTTTAAAAAATTACAAAAAACAGATTTTCTCAAAAACGGCTCCAATTTTTTTCTTTAAACTTTTGGAAGCGTTAATGCTAAACAAACCATACTCCATGACATAAACGCCATATTTCCCTAATCTTTTGTTTTTCAAGAATTTCAAAAATGAAATTTTTTGCCTTGTCTGTCACGTCGATAATATTTACATTAAAGGCAATTGATTCACATTATTATAAGTATGAGTATATGTGCTTTAAATAATGTCAAATAAAGTTTCTCGAAAATTCAACAGTTTTCTGTTCCACATTTCCACTTCTATTTCCAAAGATAAATAAGCAATAAATTTTGGGCTCTTATCCATGATGTCCTTCGTCAAGGAATAATATTTCCTGCCGCGACAACATGGAAACGATAACTTGAATAACTAAATTCCCCACTGAATACTAGAAGACGTGCACAGATAACGAAGTTATATTTATGTTCAGAAGCAAAACAAGGGGCCATCTCAGCATTTGTTCAATGGATCAGGGAAACTGGACGAAAATCCTGATCGAGATGGGGGTCATTGACCCAGAAGCTACGATACAATACCTGTTACATATTGTTTAGAATTATACAGTCCAATGGTAGATAATGCATTAAATATCACTGTTAAAATTAATGTTACTTTCCTTGTGATGCTCAGTGTACTCTCTAATTGTATAGAAACAGTTATGCTGCAGAAAAGATTTCATTTTGAATTTATTTTTTTCTATCGAATTTAATCGTTTAATGTCATCTGGCAAAGTGTTCTAAAATAATGTACATGTATTTTGTGTGATTTTTTTGCAATGAGCTGTTGATACTGTCACCTGATGAATATGATTTCTACGTCGAGTGTAATAGTAATAGACATTGGCGTTTTCTAAAAATATATTCCCGCCCTTAAGCAAGTCATTTTTGACAAAAGCCACTGATTCGTAAATTAACAGACAAGGCAATGGTTAAATTCCTAGTTTAATGAAGAGAGTCTTACAAGAATCACGTGGGTGGGATTCGTACAATTCTTTTTTGTAATCTAAAAGTCTGAGAGCTATAAGATGTATTTCCCCCAGAATATTATGCCAAAATAAAATACCTGTTACGTTGTTCATTTGCACATTTCGATCAATTTGTATATATTATTGCATTTGCGAAGAAATGTTTTAAATTACTTTAAAAGAAGTTTTTCGCAAACTTAAGAGATTCCTGTGAAAAGAGCTTCAAAATTTGCATTTACAGTAATAGTTAAACGCCATTTTCGTAAAAGCAGCCCCAAATTTTTCAATGAAAATTGCCATTTAGAACGGGTTATTACTCTTCTGTAGTATTATCAAAGTAACATTTTGGTTCTATTAGGAAAACGAAAAATTGAGAAAATGTCAAAAAACGCCAATAGATGGCAGCTGGCGAGAGAATGAAGCAAGACCTTATAGCCACTCCACCCCAAGGAAACTAGAAAAAATTGCTACGAGAAAGTCTGAGTCATTCTGTAGCACAACTAGTTTTAAAAGTCTGTCGCCGTGCGTCTGTCTGTATCAACAACACTAGCGCATTAGCAGAACACAAAATTTTCCTCAAAAGAGATATTCCTCAAACGATTTAGATAGGTTCATATCTCTGCGAATTTCAAAGTTCTTTTTTAATTTCTGGAACCACTGTTCATGAAGCATAAGAAGATTTTCTTTCTCGAATGTTGGGCCTATTTTTACTTTCTCGTATACGTACTACATATATATGAAGTAATATATGTAGTAAGTATACAGGATAGTGTAGAGGAAGTTATGCAATGCTGCAGAAAATCGATTTTGAGATTTCAACGGATATACACGTTTTGGGATCCCGTAATACCGAAAAAGTGTTGTTTTTTTTTTGTTCAAAATGTCCTTCTGTCTGTCCGTCTGGTGCATGTGAGCACTAGCGTCTAAACCACGCATAGGATGTTTTCCCAAATTGAAGAAATCCCTCTCGATCTGGCTTCAGTCGAAGATATTGATAAACATTCTTTAAAATGTGGGGGTACATGAAGTCCCAAAGACATTTTCAAAATTTTCTCAAAACATGGCTCCAAATTCTTTCTTGAACTTTCTTGTAATAACGGAGTGAAATGCACTTATGAAGGTGGCATAGGTCCGATTTTAACTGTTAACTCAGAATTTTTGAAATTTGCCAAAATTTTAATATTTTTCGGCGTCATCCTACAAATAGAATATTGAAGATAAAATTTATTCTTCAAATAAATTTTTTTCTCTATAGTTAGTTCTTTCAAGAAAGTCCTTTACATTTTTGAACATTTTAGTAGTTTTCGCACAATAAGGCGGCACAACCGAGATAGACACGAAAACCGTGCCATAATGCCTTAAGAGGCAGCTCTGTAAAAATCGCAGTATACGGACAAAAATTGCGTTATTGTAATATGACGTAATCATTAGTAGAAACAATATGTGATGTTTTAGTAACACGCGTTGAATTGATTTTCATTTGAGCTTTTTCACGCGATATGTAAATATTTGTTTATTTTTGGCTGAGGCTGCCAATAGAAAAGGTAGAAAGTCAATGTTTTTGAGACGGTATTCAGTGTCACCGACAAACACCGCCTCTGTAGAGGCGGTGTTGCACCGTCTCCCTTCTTGATGCCGTCACCAATTGTGAAGATTCCGAGCGCGAATTCTACAAGCGACTGTGACCGCCCTGGTGACCGAAACCTCACGGCGTTTGTACAGAAGTACTGCAACGTGTGCACAGGGCTGCCAAATTGGGAAACGGATCTCTCTCGCGGGACAAAATTTCACCTCGCGGAATACCGCCCAATGGGTAGAAATGCATCAAAACAAGTGCAATTTTGGGCGGGTTTTCAAATTACGACGAAATGTTCAAGAAACAAGACTATGACATACAGTTTAATTTTTCTAGTTTTTTACTTTATACATAATGTTTTACTAATTTAATTTGCTAATACTAATTTAATTTAATTTGTTAATTCGTTGAAAGTTACTTTGAAAAGTGAATTATGCTAGACATAATGTTTTTAGACCTCTAGTACAGGGTATATTCTAAACGTCATAGCGTCTTTGTCGTGCCGAAAATGAGTATATAATACATCACATTGAGAGTATATGCCTTAATTTTAGAACACGCCATTTAAAATTAAGTTCAGCTACAATCATCCAAAAACATGTCAATGTGATATGGCAATGTGATAAATAAAATGATCCAATTTGAAAAGAATTTTTACCCTTAAAGTATTTCTCCCATCTGCTGTAGCCATGAGAATACTCATAACTAACTTTTATATATTAAGATATAACTTACAAAACGTTTTTACATAAATTAATTATTACAATGATCACAAACAAAAAATAAAAGCAATGAAGCATATTATAAGGTCACAACCTCAGAAAACCTTCAAGTACATATTTTAATGCAGATTCAAATTTTCCGCTTGAAAAGTAATCTTAATGAATTAATTAGCTTAATTAATTCGCGAAAGTCCTTTTCAACGCGGCACATGGCCTCAAACCTGTGCTTATCACTGTCATAAAGATTCATTTTATAAGGCAAGAGGTGTGAAAATGACCGAATATCATCCGCCACATTTCGAAAACCCAAGTATAACAATTGTATTTGCTGCAGCAAAAAAGGTGACGATAATGTACCTACAGTTTTCTTTTTTTCATGACCTTCGACGTTTCTTCTCACTGCCCTCCACTCCGTTGCGAGATTCAGCGCTGACGTTCTCTGGTACAGACCATGTCATAAGATGATACGAGTAGTTTCCTAGTCGCGTTGGGCAACATAAGTTTTGCTTGTCATTGCTCACTGCGCAATTGTTTTCAAACGGCCCCATCTCAAATCACTGCACATCACACACATCTCAAATCACATATATCTTAAATCAGACACATCTCAAAACTGCAGTTAGTTTACAGAAGTCTAGTTTTGCAAATGTGAATCTTGTGCTTTTTTAATTTATTTTTTTTATATTTTTATTTATTTTTAAACTTTATTCATCTTCCAACTATTTATTGTTAAAATATTGGGAATGGATTCTCGAGCTCATGAAAACGTGCCTAGATGGTACTTCTTCCCCATACGTCACATACATTTTTTAGTGTTCTTTGACTAAATAAATCAAAATCAAATCGTACTAGTCTGCTGATGTTTTTTTTTTGTTGTTTTTTTCGCTAACTTCCCTTATACGAGATTTGTAATCAGTTTACACTCTGGAGATACTCAAAAACCATCGTGTAGAAATTTGCAATATTGGTTGTCATGTTTTTTGCACTTCGGATCACAGTGGTACTCTTCGCGTGCAGGAATAATGATACACCTTGCATTACATTTGCCTATTCATCGTAGGAAAGTTGTTAATTGACTACTCATCTTGGGTAAGTAGTTAATATACTATTCATACCGGGAAAGTACCTAACCACAAATTATTAGAACATTTGTGTTTCAATAATACTTAATACGAAAATGATCCCAATTTGGTTGTTTCACTTCACATAATCAAAGTGGATTCTACAATAATAGAACTTTTTTCTTCATAGAATAGTCATAATGTGCCTCTAAACAATGTTCAAATTTCATGATAACTGTTATTCAGTCTATTGTACATATTTCCCTTTAATTTTTTGTTTTTTCTCTTGTTCTTTTCTCGATTATTTATTACTTTACTCGTATAGGGTTTGAGTTAAGTGACACGCAACAAGAAATACGAGGATGTTTTTTTGCTGTTCGATTGTTTTGCATTGAATTCTCTCAAAATTTCCACCCCGTCGGGTTGCTGTGGATCAGTTGTTATTTTCCGCTTACCGCCGCGTTAATGAGATATTGCCTTGGTATTATATGCTCAAATTTTCCTTTTGGGTGTCTAAGGATCGAACAAGCCAATGGAGCTTCCATGCTTACGGTCGCCGTAGATGATTCTTTCGCAAGAAGACAACACAACAGCAGCCGGCCGAAATCTTTTATTTTTTTGTTTATTATTCTTAACCCGTAATTGTTGCATTGCAGAGGTTTTCAACAAAAAATATTAAAAATAACATCGAGGGTCATCCAGATAAGGACCTTCTAATTAACATTTTTCAATTTTGTCATTATTTTTTTTTATAATTTATTATAAAATACGTCTGGAGGATAATTCTAGCGGCCGGCTACTCTAATCGTCAGTTTTCCATGGTTTTTTCGATCAACATCACACGAATGACGAAGCAGTTCCCTAAAAAACGGGCCACGGACCGCATGCGATTTTTCCGTCCTCTTCCTTGTCCCATTCTCACTCCTTACACACACACATACACTAACATGCACTACACTACATTATACATATCCCGGGAGACATTATACATATCATCGGACTGCGTTACCCAAGTTTGCGGGTTCAAACCCGATCGAAGCCGTGGATTTTTAAGGGCGAAAAAATCCTTCGTACGCCTTCCTTCGGAGGGGAAGTAAAGCCGGCTGTCCCATGTTAGTAGATTTACTGCATGTAAAAGATCCTCAAGCCTAAATGACGCCTCTGAGCTAAATTCAAATCGCCTGTTTCGTCGCCCAAGTAATACCTTCTTTCTCCCATGATTGGTGAAAGGAGTGTAACGAAATTTGCGTGGTCAGACGGAAGAGCAGGCCTCATGGCCTGAGTCTCGCCACGTAAAATAAGGCCAATTCAATTCAATTCAATTCAATACATATGCCACACATGTCAGTTGATTGATTGATTAGTGATTCTGGGTGCGTCAACTGCTAAGGTCATTAGTCCCGTTAGTGTAGTGAATGTTTTTTCTCGGGAGATGATCTTCCCTCGCTGTATGGCGAGATCCGGCGCCGACCTATCTCTCGGCTTGCGTTTTCCCTTACCAGGTATCTCCCATCATCGGGGCATCGCCTCAGCCGGGACAAGCTCTAAGAGCAGTTCTGACAAGTGAGATAGTGTAGTGCCTGAAAATGTGTGTGAAAGTGATGGAAAATGATAAAACAAGGAAAAAGGAATGAAAGATAGCGTGCGGTCCGTGGCGCGTTTGTTAGAGTATTGCTCCGGCATTCGCCTGGCGTTGATCGGAGAAACCAACCAGCATCAGAAAGAATACGAATTGAAACAAAAGGAGTGAAAATGTGTCAATAAAAATCTAAGTTCATGCAACATAGCTGTTTGTAGAATGGCTCATTTTTACACGATTTTGGGCAGGTTGCGACTTGGCAATTTTCTTGGGACAGTACGTTACTAATAATAATAATAATAATAATAATAATAATAATAATAATAATAATAATAATAATAATAATAATAATAATGTGTCACGTAAAGAAGAAGGAAGAGACCCTTAACAAACTGACGCCTCCTGGCACTGTGCAATAGTCCGGGATGGGAAAAGTATGTAGTGAGGCGTCAAGATGACCTACTAATGAGGCAAGTCATTAAATCTGACCGAAGAATGGGAAACAGAGGCACTGTAAGTGTAGCAAGGAGCATTGCGAAGAAAACTATGCAAGACACGCAGAATAACACAAACACTGAACTTCTGTAGGTACTTAACATGAAAAGTGACACAAAAATGTTAAAGAAATCGTGGTGAGACAAACCACGTCATGCGCCTTATTCAAAAAGAATGGACAAGACGATCAATGAAGACCAATCTTTTATGGAGCTTAAAAGGAGAAGAATAAATACAGAATCGGAAACAGTTCTAAGACCTGCTTAAGATCAGGCGTAGAGAATACGAAATTATGATCATGTGGTTCTCAGAATTTTCCAGAATGATAAATGTCGCATTTGCCAAGAACGATTAGAAACCATTGATTGATTGATTGATTTTTCGTGTTTCCGGGCACGTCAACTGCTTTGGTCATTAGTCCTGTTCGTGTAGTGCATGTTTTTTTTCGCGGGAGATGGCGGTGATCTTCCCCCGCTGGTTGGCAAGATCCGGTGCCGACCTACCGTCGGCTAGTGGGGTTTCCCCTTAACCAGGACTCTCCCACCAGCGAGGCACCGCCCCAGCCGGGACAAGCTCTAAGCTCTCGACGGTTCTCCCGGAATATGTGGTAGTGTAGTGCATGTTAGTGTAAGTGTGTGTGTATGGGAGAGGATAGGACAAGGAAGAGGAAAGGCAGATCGCGCGCGGTCCGTGGCCCGTTTGGTAGGGTACTGCTCCGGCATTCGCCTGGTGTTGATCGGAGAAACCACGGAAACCATTGATCACATCAAGACCGAATACTTGAAAAGACACGATGGGGGTGTAGTTACCCCCACTGACAGATGTGTAACGCCCTGGAAGTTCTAAGTAAATGCTCCAAGTGATACGAACACTGACCCAAATTGGTGACGTCTGTTGGTCTGTATACATTATTGCACGACCAACAAATTCAAATTCATCACACGATAGCAGCAAACAAACCGGATATTGTTACCCGGGAACTGGACAACCTCGCATACAAAATTTGCATATTTTTCATCTATCCAGCATTCATTTCCTGCTTATGCAGCGTCTCTCAATATTTCTTTTGGCAAAGAATCTATAATGTTTGAAACGTAACGTGCAAATTACCATTTGTAAACAAATTAGTAGTTTAGGTCGAACTCATGACGTCATAACATGAATCCGAGGATACAACTTAACATTCAAATTGACTTCGCTTCCTTCAATTTTTATAATACTGTTAAAACAAAAAAATGTGTATGCAACTCGGTTATAATGTTACTTTTTTGCACTCATAAGAAATTATTACCGAATTCACTCCTAACGTCGTTCGTTCGGTAATATTTACTTATTCGTGCAAAAAAGAACAACATTATAAAGTAATTGTATAATACACTAAGTTTATAACATAAATACACTAACTTTATAACATCAATACACTAACTTTATAACATCAATACACTAACTTTATAACATCAATACACTAACTTTATAACATCAATACACTAACTTTATTCTTCGATATTCTATTCAATTATTTACCATGACAATTGCCTTATTTATATATCGAGAACGATCCGTCCTTGTTTGTGGGTTTGACAAGACCATGTAAACAGACTTTCGGCTACGAACATTTACGTAAGAAATATTTACCTGTTCATTTGAGATTCGAGAATTTTCCTTATCACGATTAATAATAATCTGTTTCAAAAATCAAATAACATAATTTCTGGTTCTGCTTCACATAAACAAAAGAAAAAAACATGACATTTTCTATAACAATTCCTAATAACAACCATAATCCTGTCTTTATTTAATTTTCCCGTTACTCTCCCCTTGCATGCATGGCCATTATATATAATTATTTTAATTAAAAATGTATTTAAATCTAATCCAGAACTTGATCTTCTTACATTACACAGATTTATATGTCCAATTTATATGTCAACTTTCCTGTTCGTGGAGCCCTCAGCCTACTACGCGCGCAACTTTTCTTGAACGATGGATTGAGGAAATGCGGACGGAGTGGGGCTATTAGTTACAAAGTTGGCCACAAGAGTATTTACAGTAACGCCAACCTCAGGAAAATCAAAGTCAACCTGCTACGCGTGCGGCCAGGTCATCGCTCTGGGTAGGCAACAGTAGAGACAGTAGATAGAAGTTCTAGGTGCCTCCCTTGAAGGACCTGGACCTACCTCAGCCATTTATTGGGATAATGATAATAAGGCTAAACAGAAGTTCTTTACTATGGAAGCATCAAGCTTTGACTATATTGTTTCGCGCCAACGAAGTTTTAATCCTTGGAATGTTGTCATCAGTGCTCGCTGCGAGGTTTCGCCTTCAACTGTTTAGGGAGGGGAAGCAAGGTCATCGTTCAAGAAAAGTTGCGCGAGTAGTACTTGGTCGTCATTCTCGCGGAAATTCTATATTTCCATTTTCATGTTAGTCCAATCCTATTGTGGCATCTTCTTCTTTTCTATATCTAGTTTATTCTTTGTTACACTGTCAGCATTTCTACCATCACCAATTTACACTATCTCGGAGAGCCTTCCATCACCACCCAATCGTCAGGGAGTGGGAATCTATTCTTCACGTCTGTTAATAATACGCGCTATTCTTCTGTTTCATACGATGCGCAGTCAACTACCTAAACGCGTTTCTCTTTAATTCTAATATACAGGATCACTCCTTCCTCGGACGCATTCTCATTTCTAATTGGTTAATACCGACCAAGCATTATATTAAGATACTAGCTGACCCGGCGAACTCTGTTCCGCCTTAACAGCCGGCCCCATCTTTAGCAATGTTTCGTATCCTTCTTGCATTACGGCTTTGTCGGGAAAGATTCAATCGTCCTGGTCGCGGCATTGTTAATTATATTTCACTTCATTTTTTAACACGCTTTTATTAGCTTCATTTGTATCTGCTTGATTGCTTGCTTGTTCTCCGCTGCAGAACGCTTCTGCGCGAAAAGGCGTGAAAACATACGAAAACGCGTGAATACGTGCGAAAACGCATGAAAACGTGCGAAAACCCTCGAAAAGGTGAGAAAACGTGCGAAATCACGCGAAAACGTGCGAAAACGTGCGAAAACGTGCAAAAACGTGCGTTCTCACACAGGAACGCTGTCGAACGGGATAAATAGTATCCTATGTCCGTCTCCTGGCTCTAAGCTTCCTGCTCACCAATTTTCAACCAAATCGGTACAGCCGTTCTTGAGTTATAAATAGTGTAACTAAGACGACTGTATGTAGATATAACGGCACAATATTCTGTTCGCCACAAATTATACAATTTTCCCCCTTAATCACACTGCCTTTCCTAACATTTTCATTATTTTTCACTATATAATTCTTTTATGCTCCCCATTGTTGCTGTAGTTCATCCTTATATTTTAGACGAAATTTATTTAATTTGTGATAAATCATCGACATTGTGATAATAGGAATTTTTCATTTACAAACAAAATATCGAAAACGTAAAATCATTGATCACAAAACTTCGATTTTAAAAACATCGGCTCTAATACATTGATGTTGAAAACATTAATCTTTCTATAAAAAATGTCGATGTTTTGAAAACATCAACATCGATTATTCCGTAAGAAAAGACTTAAAGAAGCCAATGCCAGAGAAAGTCTGCGATTGACAAATTGTGAATTTAGTGAACCGAAGACATCTTTCTGTTCGCAGTAGACTAAATGAAACCTATGATTATTCTTGGGATTAGTTTTCTCTTCCAATTTCCTTGATTTGAATATTTCAAAGAGTGAAAATATTTTCAAAACGATCATTAATGAGGCATCTATAAATGGAATTTGGGAGAGATAC
Source organism: Teleogryllus oceanicus (assembly GCA_964035755.1). Lineage (NCBI taxonomy): Eukaryota > Metazoa > Arthropoda > Insecta > Orthoptera > Gryllidae > Teleogryllus > Teleogryllus oceanicus. The sequence continues at coordinate 41,085,176 of CAXIVR010000013.1, forward strand.
AATACTTTTCACACAGGGGAAATTAATATTTGAAGGAAAGAGAAAAGATACTAGACATTCCCACTGTCAATTCGTGCCCTGAATGGGTATAAATAGACACGACGAATTACTGGCACGAGTCAATTGTTACTTTCTCGCATACAATATTTGTAGTATAGTGGAAATTATGAAACGCTGCAGCCAAAACGCTTTAATTTTTTGGCAGAATAAACAGTATTTTAGGTTTCTACTACCAAAGAAAGAGCATAATTCTTGTTCCTGTAGGTAATAAATTATTATCTTTTTCATAATTTATATTTATTATATATATATATATATATAATAAATAAAACACGTTGTTTGATCAGAATTCACGATTTGTGAGTCCTTGATATCGAAAAGTTGGTTTGCGTCAAATTGTCTCTTTGCCCAGGTGTTTGTGAACTGCTCCAGCGACTAAACCCTATGAAAGATTTCACCATAACTGACATTCTCGAATCGATCTGACTGATGTTGCGGTTCTATGAATTTGATAAGGATAATTTGATTTTATGAGGTAGTTTACATGAAGTCTCAATAACATTTTCAAATTTTCTCAAAAGATAAGTCCAAATTCCTGGATAATATTTTTTTTATCAGATAGAGCAAAATAGTTTATAAAAACGGAACAGGTTCAATTTTCGTTGAATTATCTAAATTTTCGAAAATTGCTTCCGGCGTCCTTTTACAACTACAGTATTGAAGATAAAATAGTTTTTCTTAACGAAATCCTTTTTTCAAATTGTATCTTTAAATGAGCTCATGTACAATTTTTCAAAATATGAGTAGTTTTTAATACATTAAGTTAATAAAATTAAATCAAAATCACATTAAATAAAACGTGTAAATTAGTGAATATAGGCAATTTATAAACAAGATTTTCTCAAAAACTTTTCCACGTTTTTTCTTTAAATTCTTTCCTAGGAAAGAGTATCGGGCACTTAAAAAATGCCGCATATGTCATTTTTGTTAAACTCACAAAAAGCTGCAAAGTGCGAGAAACTATGTGCTGTTGTTGCATCACTAGTCCTTTGACACATCGAAGAGCAGAATGTGAATAAAGGAAAGGAGGGAAGTTGCGAAAGGAAGATAAGACCGGGAAAAAGATCGAAGAGAAGAATAACAGAAGTATGACATGAGAAGATAAAAGAAGGCAAGAAAAGAAAGAAGAGGAAAGAGGAGGGATAAATGAAAATTGATGAGATGAAGGAGAAGAAAAATAAAAAAAAAAAGCAAAAAGAAAAAGGAGAGAAGACGAAGAAAACAAGAAGCGAAGTTAATGCAGAAGACGAAGAAAACGCAGGAGACAACGAAGAAGGCGAGACCCCAAAGACGAAAATGACGAGAAAGATGGAAAGAACCAAAAAGACTAAAAGGCGAAAAGAAAAAGACTAAAAGGCGAAAAAATTGAAAAGACGAAATAGATGTAAAAGAGAAACAACCGAAAGACGAAAGAACGAAGAAGAGGAACAAGGAATAGCTTTTATCCTACCCCAATACCACATGTTCTATATTCACTCAACGCCCATTCTTATTTCCCTCTTACGAACCCCCGTACAGCGCGGTATGCGGCCAGATTGTCGCCAGCTAATTAGTTGCGTAGCGCACCGCCCAGCCGTGGCGAGCGAGCGGCGGGCGCAGGTCGCATGCGCAGAAGCGTCTGCGCCGGCGGAAGGGAGGAAACGAGGGCCTCTCCGCTGCTCCCGGACAGCACGCGAGGGCCGCGGCGCGCGACAGTGTGTGGAGGACTGCAGTCGCGGCGGCAACGACGCAGACACGCACAGAAGGAGTTCAATTCGGAATCAAGGGTACGTTACGTGCTGGCTCACGTTGATGTAGGGCGTTGCGAGACGGCGATTTTTCGATTGAATGAATACATCGGAATGCTTGTTTTATTCCTTATATAACAAAACAAAAATAGAAAGGCGTTCATTGTATTGAGCTTTTATGTAGGATGAAATAATTGAAGTCATCTTTGTAAACTTAGATTAAGTTTATTATCTAAGTTACAAAAATAATTTAAATTATTTCATCCTTTAATAATGTCAACAATACATCATCAGTATACGCAAAATTTATTTACACAGGGCCAGATTTAGGTATTTCGGGGCACAAAAAATATCATATTGGTATCTCCCCACGAAACAAATCCACCAAATTTACTAAAAAAGGGTTTATAACGGAATATCTTTTTGTGTAATTACAAATGAAAATGAGAAACAATGTTCATAGAATTTAACAATTTTTTTTATTTAAATACATTATTAATTTTGATTAATTTTATATTAATATGACATTATTTTACAGATTCAAATATAACCCCAAAACGATAAATTTTAATAAAACTTGATAACATTTTTTCGAATATTTCCGTCTTTTGAATAGCGCCCACACCCATGAATTGGGATACTTTAGCAACTGCTTATTTTTTTGAAGGTAAATCCAGCACTGCATTTAAACTGCCTTTAATTACATTTTTGTTTACAAAAAGAGTGCTATTTGGTAATTTCTACGTCAAATAATGAAAGTTGCAGTAGCTTTAAAAACCATCTATCTCTATTTAATTAGGTATTTATATTATATTATCATTTAAGCGTTAATTTTCTGTTTATAATCCTGGAGGTAATAACAGATTATGCCTACAGCTCGTTTTTCCGTAGGAAAGGCCCAACCCCTGTAAAAAGTCTTGCATTATGAAATATTTGTTGTAATAATATTAATATTAATACGCGTCCAAGACACGAACAGGAAAAGTGACTTGGCTGTGACCAAGGACCAATTGATGGATTTTTTCGCGTTTCCGGGCGCGACAAACTGCTTGGGTCATTAGTCCCGTGAATGTAGTGCATGCTTTTTCCTCGGGAGATGGCGGTGATCTTCCCCCGCTGGAAGGCAAGATCGGGCACCGACCTACCGTCAGCTAGTGGGGTTTCCCCCTAACCAGGACTCTCCCACCAGCGGGGCACCGCCCCTGCCGGGACAAGCTCTAAGCTCCCGACCGGTCTCCCGGAATATGTGGTAGTGTAGTGCATGTTAGTGTAAGTGGAGAGGATAGGACAAGGAAGAGGAAGGACAGATCGCGCGCGGTCCGTGGCCCGTTTGGTAGGGTACTGCTCCGGCATTCACCTAGTGTTGATCGGAAAAAACACGGAAAACTACCGATCAGAGCAGCCGGCCGCTAGAATACTCCTCCAGACAGCGACTGAATTCGACCTTGCTAGTGTAGCTAGTGTCGAAAATCCTGCCGCCGTCAGGACTCGAACCTAGGACCTCCCGGACAGAAGCGCTGCAGTGACATCAATTGATGCACTGAGCTACCGCTACCGGTGAAAGAATTATTCCTTTTAAATCTTCAAACTCTCATGAAAAACCTTATTGCTTGTTTCGCGAATGGAAACGAATTGAATGTCAATGCAGGTATATTACGTGCTTGCTGCGGTTGATGAGGGGGCGTGGCTACCTTGCAATGATTTTATTGAATACATCGGAATACAAGTACTTGCTGCTTTCCTCACGTAAAAAAAGTGCAGTCGTTCATTGTATTGTGCATTTGTAAGGGTAGGGTTTAGGTATTGTGGAACACAGATTTAATCGTGTTGTAACTTCCTTGCGAAAAAAAAATCTTCAGATTTACTAAAAGGAAGTGATTTGTTATGGAATATCTAGTTGTGTGTAAATATAAATGAAAATGAAAAAATGTTTATGGAATTGAATATGTATTATATTCTTTTATTTACCTACGTTATTAATTATTATTATTATTATCATTAAATAGATTCATTTATTGCAACACTGTTTTACAGATGCAAACACGGTTTATAACACTTTTCGAATATTTCTTTTCTTCCGAAGTGCGTGTGCCTCTGCAGTCGGAGTCTCTAAGTAACTCCTTATTTTTCTAGTATGTAAATACCGTCCTGCATTTATATTGCGTTTAATTACATTTTTATTTGGAGAATCACTGCTACTTGATATCTATTACTTAAATATTGAAGCAGTAAACTTAATAACGTAATTATCAAAATAATTAGATATTTATACTGTATCTTTTAGACATTATCTTTTTCCAGCCTCTTGGATAGCTCATGAGCTTCCCGTGTATGGCTACTAGCTTCCCGTGCCGTAGTCTCGGGTTCGATTCCCGGTCGAGGCAAAACTGGAGTTGTAGGTTTCCTTATTAATCGTCCCAGTTTCTGTAGCTGTGTGACGAAGAAAAGCTCAAGCAGGCGGGTCTTACTAGTTACGGTGAAGAGAATACATGTTCGCCTCATGTCGCTGTTACCCCCAAGCATGGGAATTTAACTAGGCCCAGACATGGGGATACCGGTAGCTGGCCGGCGAAGTTGGACTACCGAGACAATAATGCCAAATACATACATAAATTATCTTTTTACCATGCGAGACGTAAGAATTAGATATGTATAGTTCCCTCTTCCTTAGAAAGGCTCAACTTCTGGAAAAAATTTGACGATAAAACATTTGTTGTTATAACATGAATTCCAGTTGCTAATAACACTCATAACTTTGCTTTACACTACGAGAAAATGAACTGAAATTTTCAAATTATCACGATATGTACGACTAATACTTAATTCATAGGATAAAACTTAATTATTATGAATTTATTGAAATCATTATGGCGTAATAAAGTAAAAAACAGACGTGCTTGTAGTTAAACCGATAGGCAAGATTTCGAAGCTTCCAATTATTTGTGATATCAGCTGTGTGTCGTTCAATATGACTTACAACACCACCTTACAAGAAAATGTAATAAAAGTATAAAATATATTTTTAAACAGTCAGTGGTAAAACCGATTGTTGCAAAACTTATGCTCTGTATTTGGTGGGACCAGCTCGGTGTTGTGTATTACGAACTGCTTCAACCGAATGAAACAATCACTGGTGAACGCTACCGAACACAACTGATGCGTTTGAGCCGTGCATTAAAAGAAAAACGTCCGCCATTCGAGCAAAGACATGATAAAGTGATTCTTCAACATGACAACGCTCGACCACATGTTGCTTGTGGGGTGAAAAAAATATTTGGAAACGTTGAAATGGGATGTTTTACCCCACCCGCCATTTTCACCAGATATCTGATTACTATCTGATTACTACCTGTTCAGATCCATGGAACACAGCCTGGCTACGCAGCGCTTCCAATCTTACGAAGATACGAAAGATTGGATTGATTTGTGGATTGCATCAAAAGATGGGTTGTTCTTTCGACGCGGATTGGAGAAACCACGAAAAACTACCCATCAGAGCAGCCGGCCACTAGAATTCTCCTCCAGACAGCGACTGAATTCGACCTAGATATCTGGCTAGTGTCAAAAATCATGCCGCCGTCAGGACTCGATTCCTCGAATTTCTCGGTCCCAGGTCCTGCAGTGATCTCTCTCCAGGTCTGAGGATTGGGGAGTCAGATAGCTTTATTGTTTTAAAAATGTGTTTAATATGAACTCGCGTAGCAGACATAAAAAGTGTCAGCATTAAAGTACCTGACTTCGGGGAAGCCATGCTAGACTTAAGCGTATACTACATTATGAAATAATGATGTAATAATGGGTATTAAAACACGAGGATGAAGTGATATTACAATAAGAGCGAGCTCATTGTATGAAGTATAATAGAGTACTTTTTCTACGACTAACGATATGTATTGTAAGTTAAACTTGTACATTGAACGGTTACGTGGCAGTTGGCATTCAGTATTCAGCCAATAGAAAAAAATATTATTAGAACACTACTGCACAATGAGCCATCAAAGATTTATTTAGTCAAAGGACAGTAAATATACATGTGACGTATAGAGACGAAGATCATCTGCGCATGTTTTCTTGAGCTTCAGAATTACCTTCCCAATGTTTCAACTATAAATAATTGACAGATGAATAAAGGTTTAAAAAATAATAAAACTTCCGTAGTAAAAGTAATAAATTAATAATACATAATAAAATAATTAAATAATAATAAAATAATACCTCGTTATTGCATCCGTATGAGAGCGCTAATCAAACATGATTGTTCAGTGGTAGATAAATCTTCAGAAAATAGTGTACTTTCAGTAGTAAAAATCAGGTTATAGAGTATAAAACTGTGACTGCACATATAGAACCATTCTCCTGCAAAATCACAATTTTTCAAATGTCAGTCTTGTTCTACACCGACGACATATACTTCATCGCTGACGTAGTTGCCAAAATGGTCTCTGTTTTGGCTTCTAAAATTTCATAGCAATAAACAGAATTTTTTTAAAAGGAATTCGTAATCAACTGTATGTTTACAACACTAACGATATTCCTTTAGATAGAAAATTGAACTCTCTATTCAACAAAATTTCGCGATTCTTTAAATTAGAGTAGCTTTAAATTAAGAGTAGTGGGCCGTAGATGTGTTATCATTAATTGATTTTATAGGAAAAACACTGCATGTTAATAGTATCTTAAAAAATAACAGGATTAACGTTAACCTGCCGTTATTTATCATTCTGTCATATTCAAGATCAACTACATTGCGCAGATGGAATGTAATTGGTCTTGCCCATTTTGTTGTGCGAGTTGCAATCACTGACGGGGCCATTGGAGCTACGCCCCCTAAAGACCTAGAGATTTTGTATAGTATCAAATATTCACCACAACAATAATATGCAATATATTAAGAAATATGTTTATTAAATAAAAATCTATAATCTATCATCCCCCCCACACATACACACAAAAGAGATCTGCTGGATTGACCCTGGTTGCCATTGATCTGCCCACAACAGTTTTTTTAACGACAGTTTAGTAAGGTAATACCGAAGCGAAAATAGTGTCATCTTCAATTCGAAGACAGATGTTTAAAATGCAAAGATTAATGTTTGTGGATAAACATAATGTTCAGGAATCGTTTGGCTCATGTAGCTCAAAAAAACAAAACAAAAAACAGCGCTGGTAATTATGTGATCAAGTTAAAGTATACAGAGTAATTTCCTGCTACAGTTCAACTTACGTTCCTGCATCTTACGTGTACAGATATTGGCAAACATTAAATATTTCAATAGCATTTTTAGGAACGTATTTCACTATATGTACACAATGAATAGTGATTGTACTGTTCAAGAATATGTAAACCATCCCCCAAGTCAGAAAAACCATTTTGTGGGTTCTGATATCGAAAAATTGGTTCATGACAAAACGTCTGTCTGTGACTTTCTGTTCATCTCCGGTCAACGCTCGCATTTAAACCGTTGAGATAATTTGCTTCAAAATTGATATTCTCCTGAGAAGAAATAAAAGAGGTCATCTTCGTCAACATATTAGTTTTATTAAGATAGCCGGCTATGTTGTTAAATGTTGACGAAGATGACCTCTTTTATTTCTTCTCATAAGAACGTCAACAACACCACATCAGAATTCCCACAATTGATATTCTTCTATAGCTCTTTAAGGAACTCAAAGTTCTAAAAATGTGAAACGGATATTTTCATTTCTGGGGAGTTAGAATACCGATTAATATCTTCAAACTTTTCTAAAATATGACTCCAAATTTGAATTTTTGAAAATTTGACTCTGAATTTTTGAAAATTGCAAAAGTTCAACATTTCTTTGACGTCTTCCTCCAACTACAATTTCGGAGTTATATATATGTTTATGTAATACACTCTGATCTCAAAGGATGCATTTTTAAATAAAGATATGCACAAATATAAGTAGTAACCGCATAATTTTTCTTGAAATATAGGAAAAAACGGCTCCAAATGATTGTTTTATTTTTTCTCAAATAGATTGATTTTTTCGTGTTTTTTCTGTCCATCCAGCTCTAGTTGAAGCTTCGAAATTTTGAAAACATTCTTTAAAATTTTGGGGTACTTTACAGGAAGTCCCGCGGACATTTTCAAAATTTTCTCAGAGACGGCTCCCAATTTTTTCTTTAATTTTCTTGTAAAAATAGAGTAAAATACACTTATAAAGGTGGTGTAGGTCTGATTTTTACCGTTAACTCTAAATTTTCGAAAATTGCAAAAGTTTGAATTTTTTCGGCGTCTTCCTATAACTACAAAATTAAATATAGAAATTTTTCCTTCAAATTAACTTTATTGCGCCTTAAATAGTTATTTCGCCGACCTGGATGGCCAAGGTGGCTAAGAGCGAGTTCCGACTCGGCCCGAAGGGTCGCGGGTTCGAGTCCCGCCTTGGGCATGGTTGTTTGTCCCTTGACTTTGTATGTGTTGTCGCGGACGGCCTCGCGTTTTGCTGACCCCAAATCAGAGGAGCCTGCAAGTGTGTTTGTCTAGTGTATGGTCGAATACGAGTCCCATCGGGACGTAAAGGGTAACTGGCTGTTGGCTGGAAAAAAGCCCTAGGGAAAAAAATAGTTCTTTCAATAAGGTCGTGTACATTGTTTCGGAAATGTTAGTAGTTTTCGTGCAAGAGTGCATGCAATATTTGCAATTTTAAAAAAGTACCAAAACAAGGTTTTCTCAAAAACGACTTCAAATTTTTCCTTTAATTTATCGGTATTGTTAGTGCCAAACAAACTCTATACCATGACATAAACGCGATATTGCTGTATTCTTCTGTTTTATCAAAAATTTTAAATATGAATTTTTTTGGACTTCTCTCACGTCGGTAATGTGTACATTAAAGACAATTTCTTGACATTATTATATTTATAAGTACACGTGCATTAAATAATGTCAAATAATATGTAATATCTCCATACTACAGAATTAAAAATACATCTACTGACTTGAGATTTTTAAAATACTTTACTCATTTCCCACCATTTTCTAAAACAGAAAGCGGAAGGTGAAAGAAGCTGCCTGCCTACCTCTTTCACCAAACCTCTCAATGCAGAAAAAAACACTCAAATAATTCGTTTTGAGTCGTGTGATTTCAACAGAAATTTGAGAGGTCACTTTTTTTTAATTAAGTTTATTATAGCTCCCACTTTTATCGTTTTACTATTGTTTTAATTAAACAATTACTTATCTCACTTTTATCCATCGAGTACTTGAAGAATCGATTTTATCGCCATTAATAATATGGATAAGTATTCGAAGTTCTGAAATAGAAGCAGACTGCAGTGACAGTGTGTTAACCATTTACTTCTTAACGAAACTTACAGGAAAGCCATTCAACTTTCAAGAGGGATGTAAATTTATCAATGTGCTGATTTGGAAATCCATTTGTCGAAAGAAAAGATAATGGAGTGCTTAACATGTCTCGGTTCAAACGACAGTGGGGATCTCCAATATTAACAAACGTTTACTCCCACGATACGTAATATCGGTAATATTACCACACTTCACACCACCTCACAATATTTCGATGTACCTGATCAAGTAATTACGCATTTTACAGTGTACACTGTTGTAAAACCTCTGCCATATGACGCTAATTTTTCCCAGCTCTGATAAATGCTCCACAAATAACCGAAATGTCGGCTTTAAAAATTCAAAATTTTATTTCTCGCTTAGAAGCAACAATTAATGTAACAATCTATAGCAAGAAACCCAGATAGATTAAATTAGGCAATCCATTAGTTGTTTTCACTATTTTTTGTTAGTTATGTTAAGTTTAACATTTTCTTGATCCAAAATATTTCCAAATTATTTCTTTTGTTTAATTGAAGAGTGAATTGATGCTTAAAAAAGGCATAAATAATATAGCTACAACCGCAACTTTTTCCCCATTATTTGTAGCATTTATTAAAAATTTAAAAAAATGAGACTTGCGACTGTTTGAGCCCTTTGCTTTATCCGGGGAAAATTCAAAGAAAAAATGAAGCTTTTATAGAATAAAATTTGTAAATCACCTTTACTTAAAGCAATAAACTTCTCGTATTTTCAAAAAATTATATATGTCCTTTTTAACCTTTCCTAACTTTTAATCTAATCTTTAAAACATTTTATTAAGGGGAAAAAGCTCAGTCGTCAACATTGTACTATTACCGTTAATTTTTAACAATTTTTCATAATACAGAAAGTAAGCCAAAATGGAACCTGCGTCTTTTTAAATGTCTTTTGGTCTATCCGGAAAAAAATTTAAGAAACAATTTTCAGCGGTGTTTTTGAGAAAATAATTATTTAAAATGGCTATATTTCACGCACAAGTATTCGAAAACTACTAATATATTCGAAAAATTAAACAAGTTCTTATTGAAAGATCTATCTTTGAAGAACATTTTTTATAAATAAAAAACAGCTCAATCTTCAACATAGTAATTGAAGAAATATTCTTCAAGTCATAAAATTTTAAAATATTCCAGGCGCTTCATGTTAAGTACTCCCAAAAATTAAAACATCGATTTTAAATTCAGGAGGTCGTGACATCAGCTAGATCGATTGGGAGATCTCAATTTTGAAGAAAATCGGCTGAACGGTTTAGTCGCTAGCATTGTCCGCAGACGTACAGACAGACGTTTTGTCAATCCATTTTTCGGTATCAAGGACGCATAAAACATGAACTGGCTACACCACGTATTAGAGGATTTTTTTCTAAATTCTTCAACTGAATTTATTCACTTTTTCATTGATGGGGCCCTGTAATAAGAGTTTTTCTGTCGAAAATTCGCCGTTTTTTCGGCACTGCTGCATAGCTCTACTGCATAGCGAAAAGGTAAAAATAGTGTGTGACGCGTGTGTTAAAAATTATTTTATTCTGCTCGTAGCATTGCGCCACTTGGCTCATCGTTCTCGTTCCCAACCGTTCCTACTCGCAAAATAAAATGTCACTTTTGCCACTCGTATCATAGAATGTTATAATATCTAGTAACTAGTGTACATTATTTCAATATAATCGAAAATGTTTTGGTCCTGTCGTTATAGATATAGATTGATTGATTGATTTTTCGTGTTTCCGGGCGCGTCAACTGCTTTGATCATTAATCCCGCTAGTGTAGTGCATGTTTTTTCTCCGGAGATGGCAGTGATCTTCCCCCGCTGGATGGCGAGATCCGGCGCCGACCTATCGTCGGCTAGTGGGGTTTCCCCCTAACCAGGACTCTCCCACCAGCGGGGCACCGCCCCAGCCGGAACGAGCTCTAAGCTCCCGACCGGTCTCTCGGAATATGTGGTAGTGTAGTGCATGTTTGTATAAGTGTGTGTGTAAGAGGAGACGACAGGACAAGGAAGAGGAAGGACAGATCGCGCGCGGTCCGTGGCTCGTTTGGTAGGGTAATGCTCCGGCATTCGCCTGGTTTTGATCGGAGAAACCATGGAGAAAACTACCGACCAGAGCAGCCGGCCGCTAGAATTCTCCTCCAGATAGCAGCTGAATTCGACCGAGCTGAAAAGCTAGTGTCTAAATTCCTACCGCCGTCGGGACTCGAACCTAGGACCTCCCGGTCAGAGGCGCTGCAGTGACATCAGTTGATACACTGAGCTACCGCTCCCGGTCCGTTATAGATATATTTTAATACGCTAACAACAGGTGAAAAAGCGAATCATTAGGACCTCTCAAAATTACGTAGTAAACTTTACCGCCACAATTCGTGGTTTTGTTTCAGAGTCGACGTCAATGGTTAAGATTCTGCATTTTTCATGATGAACCTAGGAGGGCGCCGCAATGAATATTCAATCTCCTCCTCTCTCTCTCTTATTTATTCACTAAATGTTAAGCGAAGTGTTTCACTAAATGTTAAATGAATTCAGTCGTTATCGAAAGTGATGTCAATCGGCGAAAAAGAAATTACAGAAACATGTTTAAAGTGTACGAACGAATTATATTGCACAAAAAATATTGAACTCCGTTACTGTAAATATTAATATATCACATAAAATGAAGATGTAACAATTGTGTTTTCTGTTATATAGTTTAATTTTAGTTTTTAAAAGTTTAAAGCTTTCGGAAGCGTTACATCATTTTTCAGAAGTTCGCGTTACAGGGGAAAGGGTAGCTAAAATATCTCAAAATTTACGTTACATAATTTATGGATGACTCCTTATATAATTCAGTTGTTATTAATTATGGTGATTAAAGGTCTTGTAGTTCACAAGATCTATTAAATGAAGTAAAATAAAAAATTATGTATTCTCTAAAGTCGCTAGGGAAATATATATGTCTGTACAGTTTAGTATTATCAGTACTATTTACCAATACCTTTTATCAAGGTTCATATCCCAAATAGAATGCACGTCTTCATTATTAATTTTGTTCATAATGTTAATTTCACAAATGTGATTAGCAATATTTCAGTCATTTTACGAAGCTAACACATTATGGTGGGAATTATTTTCTTTATATTGAGCGAAATTTATTTTGATTGAATTCTGTCCATACCGTTGACAGTTTCTTCACAAGAAGTGCCTCATTCTAGGACCGTGTCTTTCTCTGGTAATTCTCCCGAAACAAGTCATTAATGCGAGTGTGCTTGGAAATATCCGGTGTTTGCTGTTTCATAACTCGTCTTAATGAGGAGAAAAACTGTTGCAATGGAAAACAAATGCTTTTTTATTTATTTATTTTACGTAAAAAACAGTTAAAACTTCGTATGACGTGCTGTGGGGAAAAGTGAATTGTGTGCACATTTTCAAAATTTTGTGATCCCTACACTAAGTCATATACTACTTAAATTTTGAATTTTGAAAGGGAGAAAAAAACTCCCATGTAATAAAATCCATTTTCAAGGATAAATAAGCAATAAATTTTGGCTCTTATCATGTTGTGCTTCGGAATAATACTTCCTGCCGCGACAACATGGAAACGATAATTTGAAGAATTGTATTTCCCACTGAATTCTAGAAGACGTGCACAGAAAATGAAGTTACATTTATGTCCAGAAGCAAAACATGGGGCCATCTCAGCATTTGCTCAATGGATCAGTGAAAAAGGACGAAAAACCTGATCGATATGGGGGGTCATTGACCCGGAAGCTGTAGTACAATAGTTGTTACAGGTTGTTTATACTCATTTATACAGTCCAAATGGTACATAATGCATTATGTATCATTGTTAAAATTAATGTTACTTTTCGTGTGATGCTCAGTATAGTCTCTAATTGTATAGAAACAGTTATGCAGCAGAAACGATTTCACTTTGGATTTAAACTTTTCTATTGAATTTAAATCCCAGGTGAAATCGTTTCTGCTGCATAACTGTTTCTATACAATTAGAGACTATACTGAGCATCACAAGAAAACAAACGTCATCGAGTCTTAACTCGAGTCTTCACAAACGTCATCGAGTCTTGACTCCAGAATTTAGACAAAATGTATAGTTTTTTTCTTTCTATAACAAAAGATTCTTTCTATTTTTAAATATAATGAATAATGCTTCTTAGTTACAAAATAACGCCGACCTGGATGGCTGAGGTGTTGTGCGAATTCTGATTATCTTCGTCAACATATCAGGACTGGCTGAGGTGGCTGAACTGACTGGCTGAGGTGGCTGAGAGCGAGTACCGACTCAGCGCTTCGGTCCGAAGGGTCGCAGGTTCGAGTCCCGCCTGGGGCATGGTTGTTTGTCCCTTGTCTTTGTATGTATGTGTTGTCGCGGAGGGCCTCGCGTTCTGCTGACCCCAGATCAGAGGAGCCTGCAAGTGTGTTGGTGACTAGTGTATGGTCGAATATGCGTCCCATCGGGACGCAGAGGGTAACCGGCTGTCGGCTGGATAATACCCTAGAAAGAAAAGAGTTACAAAATAACCTGAGGACGCCAAAGGTTAGGATACTGCGCTCTAGCAAAATCCACAAGAGTAAAATGAACTGTGGCATGGTGTGCGTTGTTAGTAAGTGTGAAGTATCCTGTTGTATCCTCCACAGTAACCCTGAGGAGGCGGGAATTTATTTAACTACGGCAATACAATTTGCGCTGCTGCCTTGCGGCTTAAGCAGCTAAGAGGGAGAGGTAAAAATAAAAAAAAAGCTAATACTAACTAAAGCTAACTTCATTCTAGCTTAAATCTAATTTAATAATTATGTGGTAGCACTTTGGCATACTTAACTTACACTAAATTTTTTTTTCTTAATTCTAACTAATGTTTTTTTTAGTGTTTGCTAGTTGATTCTTATTTTTTTTGAATTTATTTTTCATTCACGCATCATTCATTCATTCGTTATATACATGACCATTCATTCGTTATATACATAACCATTCATTCATTATATACATAACCATTCATTCCCAGTGCAGTATCCCTGAACCCAAATTCTCGCTGTACTTAGTTTTTTCTAACGTGGTGGCTGAAGGTAGTATCTCCAAGATGGAATATGGCGCCATTTTTTGCGTGTTTCTCGGTTCTGCCGCAAGATGTCGCATGATTGCGACCGCATCAAGCAGTTCTGCAGATCAAGCTACTCTAGCGGCAGGAATGGGAATGACTCAAAAAGTCGTGCCGAATTCCAACTTGGAGATACTACCCTCAGCAGTCATGTTAGAAAACCCCAAGTATAAGTTCTCGCCCTTTCCCTGATTTAATTAGTGGGATTTCGACGAGGTCCAGAAACTAGTGATAGACTGAGTCCCCTCAAGAAGGGATGAGATATGGACGCCGAGGTTTTCTGGCTCAGTGCATCAAATGATGTCAGTTCAGTGTCACTGACCGGGAAATCGTAAATTCGAGTCCCGACGGTAGCAAGATTTTCGACACAAGCTCCATATCAAGCTCGAATCAGCCGCTGTCTGGAGGAGAATTCTGGCGGCCGGCTGCTCCGATCGGTTTTCCGTGGTTTCTGTGATCAATACCAGGTGAATGCCGGAGCAGTACATTACAGCCACCTTCCACCACCGCCACTCAAATATTGTCATTCAACGTCCAGTGTGTTTCTCTGTGAAAGAAGACTGAAGCAGTAATTAGAATAAGTGAAAGTTGGGCCAGCTGTTTTTCAGTAAATAATTATGGAAGACATTAAACATAAAATATCGGTGACGGCATTGAATGATTTTCAGCCTTCTTATCTAAACCCATTACCTCTCAAGACTTCCAAAATGAATGTTGTTATGGAACTGATGAGGAAGTATACTAGTAACAACGAAATGTGGTTCTATCCTCATACCGGGAGCGGTAGCTCAGTGCATCAACTTATGTCACTGCAGCGCCTCTGACCGGGATGTCCTAGGTTCGAGTCCCGACGGTGGCAGAATTTTCGACACTAGCTTTTCAGCTAGGTCGAATTCAGTCGTTGTCTGGAGGAGAATTCTAGTGGCCGGCTGCTCTGATCGGTAGTTTTCCGTGGTTTCTCCGATCAACACCAGGCGAATACCGGAGCAGTACCCTACCAAACGGGCCACGGAACGCGCGCGATCTGTCCTTCCTCTTCCTTGTCCTGTCCTCTCCCCTTACACACACACTTACACTAACACGCACTACACTACCACATATTCCGGGAGACCGGTCGGGAACTTAGAGCTTGTCCCGGCTGGGGCGGTGCCCCGCTGGTGGGAGAGTCCTGGTTAGGGGGAAACGCCACTTGCCGACGGTAGGTCGGCGCCGGATCTCGCCATTCAGCGAGAGAAGATCACCATCTCCCGAGAAAACACATGCACTACACTATTGGGACTAATGATCAAAGCAGTTGACGTGCCCGGAAACACGAAAAAATCAATCAACTACAAAGTTTATTTTAAAATGTATTGAATGATCCCGTAAACCGGGGTCACTTTCTACCGCGCAGGTGACTTTGTACCAACATGCCTTTTCGAAAACAATCGCCTCAAATTTTGTTGTATCCTCAACGTTTGTAAATAGACAATGAGTGGTGCTATCGACTACATCTTGTACGATCTGCATTCTCATTACTGTGTTCCCGTGTTTTTAGTTCTTACTTCTGCGTCAATTGACATTGTGCTCCTCGGAAAGTTTGTGTTACAACTCAGAGTACTTTAAGGAGAATAAAGTAAGTGCACTGTTTCACCGAGTTATTCATTAATTAGTGCTATGGTATCTACTTTCTGACTTTCTTAGTTGTTGTTGTTGTTGTTTTTGTATTTGACAAAGAAATAAACTGATGGAAAATGAAGGGTGCCAGTACCTCTTGAATACTCAATGCGATATCTTCAAATTTTCGACACTTTAAATTAGTTAAATTATACATTTAGTTTCTTGTGAAAACGGGAAATTTTATGATTAACAATTAATGAAGTGATGATTCCCCCTGCAATAGCACTTGCAATTCATTACATTCTCAATCCATAACAAGAGAATCTGCAATGGTGCACAATGAAGGAGAGCTGTGTTTTGGACAAGTCACTGCCATTGAAAGTGATTCGACAAGGATAAATTTCTTGCAGAAATCCAAGGAATTTTGGAAATGGCAGCAGAATGGAGATGCAATTTTTTACAAATATGAACTTGTAATCCTTAAAATTCAAAACCGTATGTTAAAATCAAAAAGAGAACTCTTCGCTACTAAAAAGCTAAAAGGCATTTGCGGGAAATGACACGATATCTGCTATCATTACCAATGTGCAAATGTTAATTACAGCTTTAAAAATTATTCATTAAATAACATTTTAAATCTTTGTAAAACCGTTTGATTCATGCCTTGCTACAAAACAGCCATGAAGAAGGGATGGCACTAAGTCCTTCATGCAATATTGAACGATGCGCAATAAAAAATAGTGGCAGAAACTCATCCCATCCTTTAACTTCATGCCAAGTTTAGGACACTTTTTTGTTCAAAGACATTTATTTCAAGAACTATCACTACGTAAAATAGACAAAGCTTGTTTTTAAATTTTATATACTGTTGTAATATTGTTAATTACGTGAAAAATGAACAAGTTACTTATTAAATTCTTCCCAAAAAGACACAAATCCAAATTGATTTACGATATTAAAAAATACCGTGCTTTGGTTATTAGTCCCGTTAGTGTAGTGCATGTTTCCCCCGGAAGATGGCGGTGATCTTCCCCCGCAGGATGGCGAGATCCGGCGCCGACCTACCGTCGGCTAGTGGGGTTTCCCCTAACCAGGACTCTCCCACCAGCGGGGCACCGCCCCAGCCGGGACAAGCTCTAAGCTCCCGACCGGTCGCCCGGAATATGTGGTAGTGTAGTGCGTGTTAGTGTGTGTGTGTGTGTGTGTGTGTAGGAGGAGAGGATAGGACAAGGAAGAGGAAGGACAGATCGCGCGCGGCCCGTGGCCCGTTTGGTAGGGTACTGCTCCGGTATTCGCCTGGTGTTGATCGGAGAAACCACGGAAAACTACCGATCAGAGCAGCCGGCCACTAGAATTCTCCTCCAGACAACGACTGAATTCGACCTAGCTGAAAAGCTAGTGTCGAAAATTCTGCCACCGTCGGGACTCGAACCTAGGACCTCCCGGTCAGAGGCGCTGCAGTGACATAAGTTGATGCACTGAGCTACCGCTCCCGGTTCGCGCAAGTAAAACACCGTTAAGATGCACGTATATATGCTACCGACTATTAATTTAATTATGTGGGGTTGGTATTGCGACCTCAGCTGAGAAGTTTTAGGGCGCAAACGCATTCTCATTGTCGAGATTTCGAAGAAATACAACGACTTTATGGCACCACGAGGGGTAATTGTTGACGAATCTTGCAGCTGTGCGTATACACAAAAGATCACCTCGTGAGTGAAAGACCGTGGTAATTCACATCTGGGCGGCATTGAAGAAATTAAATTTGACTAGTGGTAGCAGTGGGTGTTTGAGCGCGTAAGAGGCGATAGCAAGCTGAAATGGTATGTCGCACGAATTATAACGCAAAACATTCTTCTGTTCGTCTAAGGAAACAGACAACAAGGTAAAATTGACAAGCTTCTTCCATCGTCAATATTTATCACGCTGAGATAAACTAATAGTTCTCGAATAATTGTTTTTCAGCATTTTCCTTCGTGGCAAGCTAGGAAATGGGTAGCCACGCTTTGCGAGCAACTTCATCCATCATTCTATTGCTCTCCCAAAGAGTTTTACTGAAGCTATCTTGCAGCGTTAACACCCCTTATCTGCCTCTCCTACCCGTTTGGACACGCTGTATGAAGCTGTAAATATTGATTGACTAGAAAAGTTCCAAATATTTATTTATAGACAGTCAAATTATAATTTTTTTTAATTATTATTTCATATTAAAAACATAAATCGTTTACAAGAATTTTCGGCAACGTTTCGGAGATTCCTGCCGTTACGACCTCCGTAGTCGGAACTCCCGCACCTCCAGCAGTAATAGGTGATTTCTTAGTTATTTGACCTCAGAATGGTGTCAACCATCTTGGGTTTTAGTTCGTAGTCAACGTTTCCCCAACGTATGTAATATCAATGTAAGGCCACGGCCTGAAGATGGAGGTACACCTCACCTCCGAAACGTTGCCGAAAATTCTTGTAAACGATTTATGTTTTTAATATGAAATAATAATTTAAAAAAAATATAATTTGACTGTCTATAAATAAATATTTGGAACTTTTCTAGTCAATCGTTACTAACAGACAGCCTATTGCTATCTTCTAGAAGCTGTAAATAGTTCAAACTTTCACCTTAAAAAATTGCAGATTTTCAATTAGAACTTCATGTTGTTTTGCATCTCCTCTTAAAAAGTGTCACCATGTGCATTTCATAATTTGGAGGGTGAACATTTTAATACTTTTAAAAAAATATAAAATGGAGTAATGAATTCTTTTTTACAAAACATTCAGTCAGATAAGGATTTAGTAATTTCATATGTTAATATTTGTTTTGCAGGTTGTATGGGCCTGAAAATGAAATCAGTCATAATCTTCAAAACTTGAGTTTTTCGTCTTAAACCTCCTTATTGTATCCACGGAGTCATTCCGTATTACATATATCGTCGGGGATGTGACTCCATATCTAGCAGTAATACATTTTGAAGGGTTTTGAGTCCTTGGGTTTTTGTAGGAGAGATCATTCCTACATATAACTCGCAGTATATATATATATATATATATATATATATATATATATATATATATATATATATTGGTGCGAGATTTTTACGGCCGACGCCTCTTCTCGCTTCTCAGTTTCCACCTCTTCCGATCTTCCCAGTCTCCATCCTAGAGACCTCTTGTCTCCATTTCTTCTTGGGTGTCCTTACTCCAACTTTTTGGGTGTCTTCCACGCTTCTTCCGCTCCGGAGGGGTTCATACCCAGATCTTCTTAGGCCACCTATTGCTTCCCATACGTTGGAGATTTCCATCCCAATTCAATCGTTTTGATCCAATTGAAACTAAGATGCTACTCTCTACATTCATCATCCGTCTTACTGTTTCATTTCTAATATTATCCAATCTGCACACTCGGCAGAACCTTGTTCAGTAGTCTATTTCAAGGGTCATCAACCCTCATTTATCCCTTTTGTTAATCCACGTTTCAGCTCCGTAGGTACTTATGATCTGTACGATGATGTTAAAGATATGAGCCTTCTTCCATTTTGTGATGCTTTTGCTCCAGAGAATAGAATTTGACTGTCTTATCACTCTCCTTCCCTGTCCTATCTCGTTGGAAATGTCATCAGAGCTTCTTCCCTTCGAGGATAGGCTAACTCCGAGGTACTTAAACATTTCACTTCGTTTAATTTTCTCTGTAGCGATGTCCAGATCCCCATATTTTTTATGTTTATTCTTTATTTTGTAAGGTTTATGGTGAGACGCCATCTTTCATAATCCACTTGTGATTTGCGAAACATATAACATCTTCGTCTCCACCTGTGACCACTTGATCGGCAAACAGCAAAGTGTACAGTACATCATTTTCTATTTGCAATGCCATTCTGCTACACTTCCTTATCCAATTTTTAAGTGCTTCTTCTTGATGAATTTTAAATAAGAGAGGGGCTAATGAGCAGCCTTGTCTGAACCCATTATTCACTTGAAATTCTGGGGAGAGTCTTTTTCCTACTTTGACTACTTTTAACTTATTTAATGGCACTGTATCGTATGACTTTTGCAGGTCAACAAATATGAGATGGAAAATCCTTCCTCTTTCAACTTGTTTTTGTATTAGATTTTTTAATGTGAAAATACCGTCAATACAAGACCTTCGTACTCTGAAACCATTCTGTTCCTCCGATGCTGTATATTGATGTTCAGTTCTACATTTTAGGATCCTGCTGTGAAGTCTTGATACTGTTCATATTACGCTTATCCCACGATAGTTATTGCAATCTCACCTACTTCTTTTTAATAAATTAGAGTAATGAAGGCCTTTTTCCACTCACTTGGTGGGTCACTTAACTGTAAACACTTATTAAAAATTGTTGTCAGTATTTCCATCACACTATCTCACTATCTCAGGTGCTGATTTTAAGAGTTCTACACTGATATTACCTGGCCCCGGGGCCTTTCTATTCTTCATGAGCGCCAAGACTGCTCTTATTTCATCTGGAACAATAGGCATTACAGGTGTTTTTATGCTTTGTGTCTCTCCTTGTTGAGGGACTTGCAAAAACTGCATTCTATTTTCAGTTAAAAGACCTCTTAAATGGTCACTCCATTCCTGCATACTAATCGGAACTATTCCTGACCTCTCTTTGTTTTCCATTCTCATTCCTTTTATTATTCTCCAAGCCCTTTTAGACTTCGTATTTCCTATATATCTATCCACTTCCTCACTTTTTTTACTGATTTCTCTTTGAGTCTCTTTCCTGATTCTTTGATATTCTATTCTATCTCTATCCGCTTTTGTAGATAATCACTGCCTGTACATTTTTTTTCTTTTCTACGAATATCTCTGTGGTTTTGTTCCACCACAAGGGGCATTTTCTTTTGTTTATTTTTTTTTAAACCTTTTATTCACCCAAGGCTTCATAGGCAGACTGATGGATACACCGTTTCATAGATTCAAACATTGCATCTGGTGTTCCTTCTTGTACCGATAATATTTTGTTAACCAGTCGCATTTGACAAAAAAAATTGTAGTCTTCCTCCAGACTTTCAAGATTATACCTTGTTGCTACCATCACTCTCGCCGCTGTAATTTTGATTATATGGCTCTCGACAAGTTTTTTTTAATGGAAAGTACATCTCAGGTAATGCATATTGGACTGAATAACACGCTACACCCCTCTTTACTCGTACATTGTTGACTTTTAAATGATCTTGGCTGTCCAGGTGACGCCGCGTCGAAGGCTGTGTTGCCGACGTTTCGACCATCTTGTCGTGGTCTTCCTCAGGGCTGTTGTGCGCAGGTGTGGTAGGCGCTCGGGATTATATAGCAATGGGGGCCGATGTGATTCGGCAACACAGCCTTCGACGCGGCGTCACCTGGACAGCCAAGATCATTTACATGACTCTGGCCGCGGAAGCCTACGACTTCACATTGTTGACTTTTATTTTATTGCACTGTTTCACAATAATATAATCGATAATGGACCTCAATTTCCGAGTATGTTGAATTCATGTGTACCTACATTTTTCTCTCATTATAAACAGAGGCTTAATATTATAAACAGAAGACAGAAACAATGTAGGCTTTCACGGCCGGAGTTGTAGTCAAAGTTTTCTTCTCGGCTGTAGGAACGTGGTCCATTGAAAAACATATTTCCAGACGTTTCGAAACGTCTGGAAATATGTTTTCCAATGGACCATGACCCTTCAGCCCGGAAGAAAAATTTTTCATAAAGTTTAGATAAAAATATTTGGAACTTGTTAGAATACAAAATAAAAATCTTGTTTCTTAGAGTTCATAATCATTTGCCAATGCTTTACAACTTACGCAGAGCTCGGTTTTTCAATCAAAGTTCAGTTTGACAATTATCTATTTCGTAATAGAGGGTAAATGAATTAATGATATACTACTTTAGTTTTCCCCATGTTGACGTAGTTTCAAAAATACTTTGTTAATGAACTATTCTGTAACATGTTTGTCGTTTAGAAAACTCTGGACTTCCATCTTCAAACAAAAGGCTATCAATATGGAACGATTTGTTATTATGGAAAGTCTCATTTGCATAAACAAATAACCCACAAGTACGTCAGCAAGTGTCTTTTTGAAACGTTTTCCATAATGAGCTGAACGTAGAATTGACAATCAAGTTCGCTTTATTTTGACTTATTTGAATGAATATATTGGCAACTTATCACAACGCAACATATACAATATTGGTGTAAATTCTATTACCACGTGTCCATTGGGAATTATCGATTAATCCACTTGTCGATTTACGAATGATTCTAACTCCATGAGAATTACGACTACACGAGTAGTTATTTGGATGATAACAGCAAGATCAATGAAATATGTAGATGTTTGTTTCGTGAGATTCATTATAATATTTGATTAATTATGTTCCACGCTTTCATACGTTTAAAATTGTGGGCACGGAATAAATTGCAACCTTTTTCGATTTCTAAGTCTCGTTCTAATTTGTATGTGTAATAGGTTACACTATAATTATAGTTTGTGGCAATTTGTGGATGTGTAATAGAAGCGATCTCGTTATGGCTCTGTATGAATGTTGCTGGGGAGACGCCGGCACATTTACAAACTTTGCGCAAAATATAGACTGTTCCCAATTAGACGATGTTTGAAGTTTCCGTTATGTTGAATTACCTGGACGTTTAGACAAATTCTTATGAAGATTTTGCAAAGCAAATCCCAGAGTTCCAATGAATATACTACTCGCGCAACTTTTCTTGAACGATGACCTTGCTTCCCCCTCCCTTGAGCAATAAACAGTTGAAGGCAAAAGCTCACAGCGAACACTGATGACAACATTCCAAGCATTAAAACTTCGTTGGCGTCAAACAGAAGATAGGCAAAGCTAGTTGCTTTCCTAATCGAGAACCTCTGTTTATCTTTATTACCATCATCTAAAGAAATGGCTGAGGCTGGTCCAGGTCCTTCAAGGGAGATACCTAAAACTCCTATCTAGTGTCCCTGCTCCTGCCTACACAGAGCGATGACCTGGCCTCACACGTAGCAAGTTGACTGATTTTCCTGAGGTTGGCGTTACTGTTAATACTCTAGTGGCTGACTTTGTAACTAATACCCCCACTCCGCCCGCATTTCTCCAATCCATCATTCAAGAAAAGTTGCGCGAGTAGTAGATACAATTGCTTTTACACCCCACATCCGGCTGACCTCTGTTTCCAAACTCTAGTGAAGTCGTTTCTCTTTTTCCTTGGTTACGATGTACTTACGGCCTGACACAGCAAAAATTTCAAGTAAACAGATTTTTTCTCTAAATATCGAGTAAAAATATCTTCTATCGTACGATCAATAACTTTTTTGGTCGTACAATACAGTTCACATTACAACATAGGTCACAAGTTTTCATGAGTGTTCATACCACTTGGAGCATATCTTTGGAACTTTGGAGGCATTACATTTTTACATTCGTAATCCTAAGACCAAATGTTTTTAATGTAAAACATTTAATTTATTTACGTTAAATATTTTATGTTGTTCCGTAAGTCAGCTAGCTTAACGTTTACTTCCCCCAATTTAGTTTTATTCATTCGTTGTGTATATTGTGTCGTCGTGGGAATACACAATAACACAGACACGAGCTTCAATGATAAATATGTACAGGTTTATTCACAATATGTTCAATAAATATTTAAGTTACTTTTAGCTCTTGGAAAACGTTTACTCCCCTGATCGCAGGAGCGATCCTTAAAAATGTAATCTGACTCGTGGCCCGCGCCACTCCTCAGCGAGCCTTATGCACACAGCACGTGGCTCCCGTGACGTAGGTCACCCGTGGAAAATCTCCACCCCGGCGTCCCAACACATGGGTTGCCGTACGAGCCTCGCTCGGCTCCACGCCGCCCTGGGCGCAAGTTTTGTGCGTTCGCACGAGGGTTCCACTCAGCTCGACAAACCCCACCCCCGCGCTCTGCGTTCGCTCTTATATATCTCCCACCCACGTGACCTGAAACGTCACTGGGTTTTCACACGGCCCGCGCTAGTGCGTTGCCAGGCATTTGGGCATCCCTTTCCCTGGATTCTAAGAATTTTTCACGCGGCACGCGGCAAAAATGCGCTGTCCCGCATTTTGGGCATCCCTTTCCCTAGCTCTCGGAATTCTCCCAATACCGCATTGTACTCACATCCTGCCTGGCCCTTGCGTCTAATCCCTTTGGCGCCGCCATTTTGAGTGGAGCGTACAATACGTTACAATATGTAGTTGTAGATACGCAATATGTGGTAAAGATTTTTGTACATGTTTCATGATGAGACTACAAATATCTTGGTTATATTTTCTTAATTTCATGATTTGGCTTCGTTTCTGAATTCTGATTGGAAGGGGTGTCATTTTAATTGAAAGTTTTAATTTTGATTGCACACATGCTATTCACACACAAATAATCAACGAATTTTCATTGAATTAATGAGCATATTTAGTTAACTTATATTAAAACGTAAATTTAGATAGTTTATAAAAATTAACAATG
Organism: Teleogryllus oceanicus; assembly: GCA_964035755.1. NCBI lineage: Eukaryota > Metazoa > Arthropoda > Insecta > Orthoptera > Gryllidae > Teleogryllus > Teleogryllus oceanicus. Next base: position 41,109,491 of record CAXIVR010000013.1, read on the forward strand.
ATCGGCCGTATTTATACATTTAGGTTAATTTTTACCTGACACCGGCTGAGTTGAGCTGAGAACCTTGCATTGGAACTCCGAGTCATTACAGATCGATCAGAGGAGATGACTACAGACTTTATTGTGCCTCGTTATCTATTTCGATTTCGCTAGAATTGGATGAGCCGAGACGAAACGATCAATGGTTTCCATCTGTTCTTGACAATAAATATTTTTTCCTTTGGTAAAATATTGAGAACCGCTTGATCATAATTCCGTGTTTTAAATGCCTGATCTTGGGCAGCTATTGCAACTGCATCCGACTATGTCTTCATTCTTCCCTTTATACGCTACATGAAAGATTGGTCTTTGTTCATCAGTATCTTGTTCATGCCCTTTTTATGAACTATCAATAGTGTTTTGTCTCTCCACGAATTCTTTGATACTTTAGGTTTTGCATGCCAACTAGTATCAACAGTTGTGTGATAATCTCTGACTTGCTTATTTTTTTATTTGCGGTGATTCTTTCTATTATAACAATGCCTTACTGTCTTGGTCATTACTTTAACTTTATGTGTCATAATGACTAACCATATGCACGTATTTCATTCTGACTATTGCCTTCAATCAGGTGGCTTTGTAGTGCGTAGTGCGTAGCACAATAATTTAATACTATCATCTTTCTTTACATGAGAAAGTAAATCAAAGTGAGCTCTTCTCGAACGTTTGTCGTCAGTAGATCCCTTGCTCAAATTTTCTTGTTTTTTGTCGACACCGTGGTCACAGTGGTTTCCAAACAACCACCCGGAAGTATACAACAGACCTCAGGAAGACCACACAGCCCCCGTCTTCATAAACATCAGTCTTCAACCGATCCCACTTTCATCTACATGTACCACTTCGAGAAATATTGGTCTGTGTACATCCAGTTTGCAAAAATAGAAACAACACTTTGAAGAATTGTTAGCTGAAAGACAGACACATTTCTGGCACGAGCCAGCTTCAATCTTAGCGACCTCAGCTTACCTGGCCGTCTATTTCTGGTTTTATTCTTATTTTTATTGTTTTTTATTATTTGTACTTTTTATTATTTGTTTTATTATGATTTTTATTGCTCTGATTATTGTCATTACACGACGAATCCATTCAGGTGTTTACACGACGTTTCCAAATAGGTGTCTAGGATGGTTGGTTGCTTGTTAGTGATCAACTACTGATGCCATTAGTCCCTTAAGTGTAGTGCATGTTTTTTTAGGGAGATGGCAGTGATCTTCCCCCGCTGGATGGCGAGATCCGGCGCTGACCTACCGTCGGCTAGTGGGGTTTCCCCCTAACCAGGACTCTCCCACCAGCGAGGCACCGCCCCAATCGGGACAAGCTCTAAGCTCTCGACGGGTCTCCCGGAATATGTGGTAGTGTAGTGCATGTTAGTGTAAGTGTTTGTGTAAGGAGAGAGGATAGGACAAGGAAGAGGAAGGGCGGATCGCGCACGGTCCGTGGCCCGTTTGGTAGGGTACTGCTCCGGCATTCGCCTGATATTGATCGGAGAAACCACAGAAAACAAAGGATCAGGGGAGCCAACCGCTAGAATTCTCCTCCAGACAGCGACTGAATTCGACCTAGCTGATAAGCCAGTGTCGACAATCTTGCCGCCGTCGGAACTCGAACCTGGAACCTCCCGGTCAGAGGCACTGCAGCGACATGAATTGATGCAATAAGCCACCTCTCCTGGTAGGTGTCTAGGGAAGGCCGGTTGTCAACGCTCCGCACCCTGAAAATATTCGTTGGAGACACGCCCACGCGAGGTGATGAATGAAGCTCTAGCCCCTCCATCGACCAGGGAACACGACCGCCACTTCATCTCCTTCACAAACCTCTCTCCCCACCCCTCACCTCTCCCCCCTCTCCGACGCGGGGGTCACGCCTCCCACCGCTGCGGCCTGGGTTTTGATTGATTGATTTGTTCGTGTTTCCGGGCGCGTCAACTGCTTCGGTCATTAGTCCCGTTAGTGTAGTGCATGTTTTTTTTCTCGAGAGATGGCGGTGATCTTCCCCCACAAAATGGCGAGATCCGGCGCCGACCTACTGTCGGCTAGTGGGGTTTCCCCCTAACCAGGACTCTCCCACCAGCGGGGCACCGCCCCAGTCAGGACAAGCTCTAAGCTCCCGACCGGTCTCCCGGAATATGTGTTAGTGTAAGTGAGTGTGTCAGGGGAGAAGATAGGGCAACGAAGGAGAAGGACAGATCGCGCGCGATCCGTGGCCCGTTTGGTAGGGTACTGCTCCGGCATTCGCCTGGTGTTGATCGGAAAACTGCCGATCAGAGCAGCCGGCCGCTAGAATTCTCCTCCAGAAAGCGACTAAATTCGACCTGGCTGAAAAGCTAGTGTCGAAAATCCTGCCGCCGTGGGGAGTGGAAACCTAGGACCTCCTGGTGAGAGGCGCTGCAGTTGATGCACTGAGCTACCGCTCCCGGTACGCGGCCTGGGTTCGATCCTGGGTGATCCGTTGGGAGTTTGTGGTGGACGAGGCGAAACTCGTCTCAGACCAGGAGGTACTAGGGTTCGAGTCCCGACAGTGTGAAGAATACTATACTAGCGTTTCAGCTAGGTCAAATTCAGTCGCTGTCTGGAAGAGAATTCTAGCGGCCGGCTGCTCTGATCGGTAGTTTTCCGTGGTTTCTCCGATGAACACCAGGCGAATGCCGGAGTAGTACACTACCAAACGGGCCACGGACCGCGCGCGATCTTTCCTTCCTCTTCCTTGTCCTATCCTCTCCCCTTACACACCCACTTACACTAACATGCACTACACAACCACATATCCCGGGAGACCGATCGGGAGCTTAGAGCTTGTTCTGTCTGTGGCGATGCCCCGCGGATGGGAGATACCTGATAGGAGAAGACCTGTTAGCGGACAGAATCTCTCCATCCAGCGAGGAAGATCACCAACGCATTCCAAGAAAGCAACCTGCACTACACTTATGAAACTAAATGACCTTGGCAGTTGACGCGCTCAAAATCAGTAATTAAATCAATCAAACATAATGCGAGAAAGAGTGTGATGTTGAAGCATCACTAGGTTTTATATGCCAGTGTGGTAGTTCTAGCCATATCTGGAATGTATGATGGATTTTATGAATAGGCGATTATAAAAGTAGTAGGTGAGTGTAGTGGTAGATTTGTTCAATTATTGTCATATTAATAGTATGTAGATACTTTTCAACATATATTTCAACATTTTGAAACTTTCAACATGAACTTTATAATGAAATGATTACTTATTTCAGTTTGGTGTATCAAATATGTATCATGAAATATTTTATTTGCTACGACCTCAGAGTCAATTTACATTTAATTATATATTATTTTAATCAGCATATACTCACTGAATGTTTTTTTTTTCGACAATTACAACTTTTCTTTCATTTATTGATTTCGCGTTAAGATCCAGTATCCTAAAACTATTTTGGTTACGGTTCATAATTAATGCTCGCAGTTCTATTGAAAATTGTTTGTATCAAACTTAATAAAAATTTAAAAGTTAATAACTGTGATATATATTTGCAGTGAACTTAATTTGTGATTTTCATTTACTAAATAGGTTTTATAATATTAGTATATGTATAATACCAGTTATGTATAATATATTGTATCAAGTGAATAGCTGAGGCTAATAGACTCTGTATATACCGCTATTTTCAAAATATTGCAACTTCCATTTAATATAATTTTCACTTACACATACAATATAAACGAACGAAAATAAAGTGTAATATCAACCTTTTCAATGAAAATATAATAATGATGACACGATGGGACAGAGATACGATAAAGTGGCTTTATTTACTTACCGTCTCGGTCAGGTTTTTCGTCCAGTTTCGGCCCATCTCGGTCAGGTTTTTCGTCCAGTTTCCCTGATCCATTGAGCAAATGCTGAGATGGCCCCTTGTTTTGCTTCTGGACATAAATGTAACTTCATTTTCTGTGCACGTCTTCTAGAATTCAGTGGGAAATACAATTATTCAAATTATAGTTTCCATGTTGTCGCGGCAGGAAGTAATAAGAGCCAAAATTTATTGCTTATTTATCTTTGAAAATATATTTTATTAAATGGGAGTTTTTTTGTTTTTTTTCTCCCTTTCAAAATTCAAAATTTATTTTATTTATCCTTTAAAATAATTTTATTAATGGGAGTTTTTTTCTCCCTTTCAAAATTCAAAATTTATTGTTTTTATCCTTAAAATAGATTTTATTACATGGGAGTTTTTTTTTTTTTCTCCCTTTCAAAAATTCAAAATTTAAGTAGTATTAGACTTAGTGTAGGGATCACAGAATTTTGAAAATATGCACACAATTCACTTTTCCCCATAGCACGTCATACGCAGTTTTTAACTGTTTTTTTTGACGTAAAATAAATAAATAAATAAATCAACCGTAATGTTACAATATTCTCTACCTTCAATAAAAGGGTATTGTCAACTTTATTAAAGGTCGGAAAGACTGTATATACAATATGTAGAAGATAATAATGTCATCGTTTCGAATGCATTCATTATTCGATTTATTGGATTGTCCTGGATGTTCAATGTGTATATGAAATGATAATCTATTTTCTGTAGGATGTGCTGGAAATAATGAGATATAAAGTTACAAACAAAACGAGACAGTATGTGCTGTAAAACATACAGTTACAAATAAAACGAGAAAGTATGTGCTGTTGTAGCACCACTAGTTTAGTTCTTTCGCAGTAGTGATCTTCTCGAATTGTCACCTATCATCTTTTTACAATGAAATTAGTTTTTCAAAGCAGAAAATAAATCAGGTATGAAGGGGTTAAATTAACGAATGCAAATGGCATTGTGTCATCCCTTGCTCAATTCTTTATTGCACTTTGGGGGCAAAATGATCTTGTTCCATTTAGTAATTGATACTTTTGCTATATTGCTCAGATCTCTAGAACAAAAGTAACAGCTTGTATAGAATTTAAACGGATATAATCGTTTTTTAAACCATTAAAATAACTTTTTTTATGTCTACTAATGATTTCACGGATTCGTCATATATCCTACCCCACACTATATAATTCCGTAAGTTGCCTCTGACCAAAATAGCCCATACCAAACTATCAATAATGTTTTCTTTGTTTTTTTTATTCAGCATTAGTCTCATTTTATAAACAAAAATTAAATACCGCCTTTTATACTTTATAAAATACCGTATTTTATTAAATACCGGTCATTTTCAATACGATTGTTACGCATTCAAATTTGACAATTTCCACTCCATTAATCATGAAACAATGTTTCATGTACTCTTAAAGTACCATTTAGAGACTCCCAATCATTTTTGCTATCAAAACTACACAGTTTTATAGTAGGGGCGGATTTTATTGAAATATCATTATTTTCTTTTCACTTTAGAACAATGCTGTTTAGTGTAGAAATTAATTTTATATTGTGACAAAAGAAAATGGCAAATTTTTGTAAGTCTCTTTTGCATTTTTCGTCGATTTCGACGAACAAATCACTTTTTTCTCTTTCCCGTCATTTTTAATGTACTTTCGCCGATTTCATCGATTTTAATAGTACTTTCTTGAAATAATATTGAGATGCAACAAATGTTCTCCAGGTCTCCCAGAGAGTAGTCTTTTTGATTTCTTCGTTTAGAAAGTGTAATGTCAGCCAGTGTAATTATGTAATTAATGTACCTGTAACACTTATGCAATATTGCTATGGTGCTATATATCACCTATGCATTGATAGGTGTCACAGGTACATTAATTACATAATTACACCGGCTGACATTACACTTTCTAAACGAAGAAATCAAAAAGACTACTCAGGAATTCTCTGAGAGACCTGGAGAACATTTGTTGCATCTCATCGCTTTTGTCGGTTCAGGCAATTTCGGGATAACTAAAGACAGATATTTCCTAGAAAAGAACAGTCCTCACGCAAAGTTTGCGAGCTGAGTTCACTTGAATGAATGGAAGAAGCTTTGATTACATCAGTCTCAAATCCATGAGGTCGAGATGTTTATCCGATTTTTACGTCATTTTTCTTTGTTTTCAGGACATTTTAAGAGCATTTTATTGATCAATTTTGGAGATGATTTAGGTCAACAAAATCCTCCCTTTTTTTAGTATCGAAGCTCAAACAATTTTTATTCAGCAAATTTGCTATCGATCTCAATACAATTTGAGGTTTTGTGAAAGCCTCGCCCCAAGTACAGAAGTGTTGGAAACCCGCAGTGGTTCGACCTCGAAACCTAGGAACACCTGGGTTACGTATGAGATTGATTGATAATTTCGTGTTTCCGGGCGTATGGACTGCTATGTCATTAATCATGTAAGTTGGTTGGTTGGTTAGTGATTCCGGACGCGTCAACAGCTCAGGTCATTAGTCCGTAATAGTAGTGCATGTTCTTTCCTCGGAAGAAGGCGGTGATCTTTCCCCGCTGGATGGCGAGATCCGGCGCTGACCTTACGTCGGCTAGTGGGGTTTTCCCCTAACCAGGACTCTCCCACCAGCGGGGCGAACCAGGACTCTCCACACCAGACGAATGCCGGAGCAGTACCCTACCAAACGGGCCACGGACCGCGCACGATCTTTCCTTCCTCTTCCTTGTCCTATCCTCGCTCCTTACACACACACTTACACTAACATGCACTACACTACCACATATTCCGGGAGACCAGTCGGGAGCTTAGAGCTTGTCCCGGCTGGGGCGGTGCCCCGCTAGTGCGAGAGTTCTGGTTAGGGGAAAAACCCACTAGCCGACGGTAGGTCAGCGCCGGATCTCGCCATCCAGCGGGGAAAGATCACCGCCTTCTTCCGAGGAAAAAACATGCACTACACTAACGGGAGTAATGACCAAAGCAATTGACGCGCCCGGAAACACGAAAAAATCAGACAATCAATCAATATAAAATAGGAAGGAAAAATAGCACGCGGTCCGTTGCCCCTTTTGTTAGAGAACTGCTCCGGCACTCGCCTGGTGTCGATCGGAGAAACCGCAAAAAACAACGGATCAGGGGAGCCAACCGCTAGAATTCTCCTCCAGACAGCGACTGAATTGGACCTAGCTACGGAGACAGTGATGAAATTCCTGCCAAAGTCGGGAGGGTTATTCTAGGACCTCCCGGCCGCAGGCACCGCATTGACATCAGCTGATTCCCTGAGCGACCTAACCCGGGAGGAGGTGGCTAGAAGAGCAAGGGGCAATCACCGTGCGTTAGCAACCAGCCCCGCCGCTGAGTGCTGACAGCGAAACGAGTAAGAAATCAATTTGCGACGACAATGATTAACGACCCTCACGGGAAAGCCGCAGCCGTTTTGACGTCCTCGCAATGGAATTACAGGCGAATCGAATTTTCACCCAAGGGGGAGCAACAGGGATAACCGTATTGCACATCATTTAACCTTTGTGGACGGCGGAATAGCCATGTGCAAGATGGCGTGTTGCCAAATGCAATAGGTAATGCAATTCTCTTGCATACTGTGCTTGCATACATCGTTGGCTTGTTGGTTGATTACTTATTCCGGACGCGTCAATTACCGAGGTCACTGGTCCCGTAAATGTTGGGCATGTTTTTCATCAGGAGGTGGCTGTGAATTGTTTCCCCGCTGGATGGCGAGAACTGGCGCCGACCTACCGTCGGCTAGCGGAGTTTTACTCAACCAGGTATCTCCCACCAGTGGGGCACCGCCCCAGCCGGGACAAGCTCTAAGCTCCAGACCGGTCTCCCGGAATATGTGGTAGTGTAGTGCATGTTAGTGTAAGTGTGTGTGTAAGAGGAGAGGATAGGACAAGGAGTAAGGTAGGACAGATCGCGCGCGGTCCGTGGCCCGTTTGTTAGGGCACTGCTCCGGCATTCGCCTGGTGTTGAATGGAGAAACTTCGGAAAACTACCTATCAGAGCAGACGGTCGCTAGGATTCTCCTCTAGATAGTGATAGAACTCAACGTACCTATCTAGTTAGTGTCGAAAATTTTGCCTCCGTCGGGACTCGAACTTAGGATTTCCCGGTCAGAGGCACAGTACAGACATTAGTTGATGCCCTGAGCGACCGCTCCCGATTGCCGCATGGCATTTTGGTTGTTGGTGAGATTCAAAGCACGTCGGAAGTGGAACCGTTTATAGTTTACACTATCATAATGGATTATCATACTAATTAATTAACTTCGAAAATTGATACCAAAATTAATTTTGTACATACATGGCTGTCACAAACTAGCTGATCTTTACAACACTCTGAATGGAATTAAAAATCTGTTATTCAATTTTATAAAATGGTGTACTAAGACGTGACAGTTACGACTACAACAAAAATGAAGTTTCAATAATGCTTCTCTGTTCTGACTCTGAAATAGGTGACACTTACTTATTGTGAAACTTGTTTTATTAATACATCTTAATTAATTTCGTTAACATTTTGACGAATAACAAAATATTTAATATTCTTTTTTATATGTTACTAGTGAGAACCCTAAAATTTGGCGGTGAGATCTGAGATAAATGTAAAATACTGTACCCAGACTAATGTTCACAATATATTGCATTGTTTGGATCTTGAGGGTATAACGAAGATATTCTGTGATGAGTTCCAAATATTTTCAACACGAATGGTCCATGACCAGACAGCAATGCAATTTCGGCACAAACGATATAGCACTATTATAGTGAAGGATATTATTTCTAAAGTTTTTTGATGTGTTATAATCTCCTATAAACAACTGTTTGGTTTCTTCTGGCATATTGCTCGAAGGTATATTTATTTTTCCATTTAAGCAACAGAGTAAATCGTTTGCAGAATTTCTCTCACATGGAAAGTACAAAGCAGAAGAAAACTGACATTTGATAGACAATGACCCTATAGGAAACGAAATGACATATCTATCACAACACCTACGCTGACTTTCTCTTTCCCTGCGTTCAGTTAATGTACGTTTGCGTTTTTTTTGGGGGGGGGGGCGCGTGGACAACGATTCGGAATTCGACATAACTTGTAAACAACTTCACTAAAGTATTACAACCGAGCAAAACCCATTGTGCGAATGTTCTCTACAAAATACACCACAGAAGCAAATACATGCAAACTGTAAACACCATAATGCAATTATTACACTGAAAGAAAACCTCGAAGAATTGTAAACAAAGCTCAACAATCAAAACAAAACATCAAGCAGCGTGGACTCACATTTATGGACTCATGTATATCGATTTTGAAACTGCCACCCTTTGAAAGAAAACAATTGACTATTGATAAGCGTACTATTAAAGAATGATTTAATTAATTAATTTACACCGTAAATGTTGGTGAATCAACACAAACAATATCTGATTACACAGCTAGGGATCATATTAAGACATTATTGCGCATCGTATCCGATTTCAGCCGATGAGCTTCAGACACCACAATATTAGAAGCAATTTTAAATGCAGCCAGATATGAAAATTATCATGTTACAAGCCATAATATGGATATATGAAGCACTTTTGAAAAACAATACTGCTTCTTTTATTTCAATTTAGCTTCATCGTGTTATTTTTGACTGATCACCATTTAAATTGTGACTTTACGTCACTTTCAAAATGTTTCTCAACTCTCCATGCAACATGGTGGCCAATGTCTGGTTTGGCTTTTCAAAGAAAGTGCCTTTGGTGTGCTGTGATTCGTGACGCTGGTGCTGAGCAGAAAGAGCAAAAATCGGTGCACGGGAAAAGCCCAGTCATCTCTTTCCACCATGATTCGCCGGGTTTAGCGAGCGACTTATATCGAACGCTAATCGATCATTCGGTGTTGCTATATCGAATTTATTTCGAACTCTGGCGGGAAAGTGTGCTGATAATGTATATTTCCATGACACAACATAATTAAAAATATATTGATTTTAATTTAAGCATTGAATTTAATGTTCAAATATATTAAGGTCTGTTTAATATACATGGTACATTAAGTTTCATGAATATTAACACTATAATTTACATTAGATTTAGTAACGTTTCTGGCAGTGTAGTTTTTATGCGATTGCGAGAGCAACAAGGATTTGATTACGGCGTATCTATGTTCTTTGTTGCCTCCTATTCGTCTGAATGATTCGACTAAATTGGTTCTGACAAATGTCTGTATTCATCTTGGAAGCGTGAAAGTTATAAAATATATAAAGAAACTGAAAATACAATATCATGGCACTAGGCACTATTTTCGTCATTTTTATCAAGTAGGTTTCCTTCGTTATGTGGGGTGTGTATAAATTCTTCTTGATATCCTTCATATCATTCTACATAAAGTTACTCAAAACAATATGGCGGGAAGAAAGTTCCATTTGGTTGATTTATTTTTCACAGCTCAATACTATATTTATAACCCTAGAAAAGTGCGCCACAATCAGATGACTTCCAAAAATTCTTCTACTCTCAATACATAGCACATTATGCCTAAGACAGCACCTTTTAGAATTTATCTTCAACGCTCTTCAGATATCGACATAACAAAACTGTTGCAAAATTAATGATGTGCATATTTTATGGTAATTTCAGTTTACTTTGCTATCTTTATATGCGCCAAACACGTCCATTAGTGACTACCATGACAGTCATTGGATGGAGGTAATGGTCCTCCAAATTGAAAGTAACCTGCACGAAATGTTGTTGAATATTTTATCCACGAGGGTATGCTGAACGGCGCACTCATTCGGGTGTTTTTTCTGAGCTTCTTTATAAAACGCGTGTTCCAATGGATTCATAATAACAAAGTATTTCAGCAGGGAATTAACGAATATTAACAGAATTTGTAACTGCAGCCTTCAATGTATAACTGCAGCCTTCATTATAAATAATACCTCATAACGTTTAACACTTCATGCAAAAAATAAAAGTAGGGACATTTAGTAAAAGAGTGAACCGAAACATATTACAATGCTTTATGCTAATGGCAAATCAATAAACCGAACGAACGTCCTTGTCAAAACAAAACATTTAGCTATTAGGTTTAGCTATTAATATATTATGAAATCCAATTAAATATGACATCATGAATAAAATTGTAAATGATGCACGTTCGATGCGAAAGAACATTTTTGAAAAGCCAACAGTCAATAAGTACATCACGAAAAAATCAAACAAAATACATAGTTGTACCATTAAATTAACAATGATGGGCCGTATTTATACTTTTCGGTCAATTTTCACCTGACACCCGCTGAGTTGAGCTAAGAACCTCCATTGCCACGCTGACTCCGTAGCGACTCTGGCCGGGAGAATCTAGGGTTGAATTTCCCCCGACCGTAGCTGAATACCCGGTCAAAGAAATGGAAGTTGGTATATATAAGAACGATTAACTCCCGACACCGTGTGACCCATGATACCGTGTGACTCCATGAAACTCCGAACACCGTGTGACTCCATGAAAGTTGCCACATCTTCTTTCACCCAGAATTTTTATATGCTGTTAATTTTGTTGTTACTCCACTACGTGACTCTGTGGAACAAAACCGAATATTCATGTCAAATACAACCCACAACACTCCGCAGTGTTCTTTTTTAAATTTGCATCGTTAAGTAACTCCTAAAAGAAGCGTTCTAGGGTATCGAAAACTAAACTTTCGAGGCCGAAGACCTCAAAAAAAGTTTCTCGCACCCTAATCTACAGAATGAGATGTTGTTGAACATTCTATTATATTTTTGCTGGTCCTGCGTTTCTCAATATATTACCTCACCTGCTCAGAGACGTGCGTAATCTGCAACTAAACGTGAATGAGAGTGACAGAGAAAGGCAGAGGCAGACTGAGAGAGACAGAGACAGACAGACATACTCAGACAGGAAAGGAGATAGAGACAGAGTAACAGAGACGAAGAGAGAGAGAGGCAGCGAGGGAGACATGGTGAGAGAGAGGCCGTGAGGGAAGGAGAAAGAGGGAGATGAAGGGCAGAACAACGCCTGTTGGGTTCCGCAAGTACTTGCATAATTATTGTTATTATTCAAGGTATTACATCCCTATCCAGGAAGAAAGCCTTTCATTCTCTAGTGAGATAGCACACGATAAAGAACTTACCAGATGGGCTAAAACCTGGCGAAGTTAAATTGTACTTTCCTACTAGTGGACACGGCAATGCTTCGCTATTGCACACACTTCTGGTCACACACACACACACACACACACACTCATTCTCTCTCTCTCTCTCTCTCTCTCTCTCTCACACACACACACACACACACACACACTACTGGTCACACACACACACTACTGGTCACGTGATTGTCAATCACATGTTACGCTGAACAAATATTTTAGTAGATGAGACTTTCTCGCAAGTATGGGGTTTGTTCTATGACCTGGTTTGGACATGGTTGTCAAGTATCTCTATAAAAGGATCTCTCTCAAATTTCAGCATGCGTTCGCTATGACGCCATTTGAGAGAAATTTGATTTACTTGTACGAGATTCAAGTAATAATTCCGGCCGATATTTCACAAACCTACGGGCAGAATATTTGTACGCGGTGAAGACGCGCTTAATCTTTAACTGTGCAGTGGGTTGCGTATATTTCAGTAGTTCAGGCATTTGAGTCGTCATAAACGAATAAATAATCATCAACAACGCCTCCATATATCGGATTTAATTCAAACCACCCTTTAAATACTCCCACGTTTTACTAATGAGAACTAACAGTGAAAATGTCTAAGAGTGTAAATGTATAATTTTTTTGCGACACACATACGCGCGTTCCCTTTAATTTATGTATAGACTAGATGTGTGTGTATGTCATCCATCCATGTCACATAGTTGACAATACTATTTCACCTTGTTCCGTTTTGTACACAGAGATAGTGCAGCCCTTGAGCCATGAGTAAACCGGGAAAGTAGCTGCTCATTGCCCTACCGGCCGGGGGAGTGCTACCTTCGTTCTGTAGCCGTAACCGCAAACGCATTGCATGCTCCTAGTCATGATATTGTGACGTACTGTGAATTAATAACACAGACGACTGATTCTAAATAAAAAATATACATATATTTACACAATAATTTACAAGTTGAATTTACTAAACGAAAAATCTCTGGCAACCTTTCAATTCCCTTAGCCGCGAAACCCCGCGACCGTCCCCAGGCCTAGCCCCGGACCACTGCTCTAAAGGAGGCAAGCAACGCGTGGTGCGAAGCTGTCGGACACTGAGTCCCTTAACCACCGTTATCACATGGCCTGACGCCAAACCGGTCTTCGCCTGGAAGGCCGCGTGCTAGTATAGCCCCGGAGATATCACTCAGTCTTTTGACCCTCTACATATCCCGCGTGGCCGAGAGCTAAACTTGTGCAGTTTTGTGAACGCACGTAAGGTGCAATGCACGTTCACGCCACTGCGGTGCGACCATTCCTACCCTTACGGGCATCTATGGCCAATCCTGCAACATGAGAGAAAAAACAGATCAAAAAAGATTTTAGCCAACCGGCGCGCGCATTGCGTGTGCAGTAATTCAAGGCGTATATTTCAAGTCTCATTTCGCTGTTTCAGATTTCTCTTACTCCAGGAACTGCTTGGGTCGCTTATACTTCGCCCGTTTGTCGGGTTCGTATGAAGCGACCTCAGAAATGAGAGTGTTTTCCGAGTCAGCTGCTTTTTCAAAAAATTTTGCTGTAATGCTTTTAAAGTGGTCTTTCAGCAGTGGCATTGAAATGTCGCGATGCAAGTCTCTTATAAGAGTGTACCTGGGGGCGCAGAGGGCGGCCCTTAGGCATTCATTTTGGACTACTTGCAGTTTATTTAAATAACTATCAGCTGCAATTGCCCAACTGGGGCATGCGTAGTTCATTTGTGGCCTAATAACTGCTTTATAAAGCGTGAGGCAGTTTGCCGTTGACAGTTTGCTTTGCTTGTGAAATAAGCATCGCAAGCGGCCTCTGGTCTGCCGCGCTTTCTTCTGCACGTTTTCAATATGCAGTTTAAAAGTGAGTGATTTGTCTAATGTCACTCCTAAATATTTTACACTTTTGGCCCAGTTAATTACGTCTCCACATGCGGCCTCGGCGCGTGAATCTCTGTCTCCGTGTGAAAGCACAGCTGTGCTTTTACTCACATTGACTTTGACCCGCCACAGCTTCAGCCACTCCTGGATCCGTGTCAAATGCTGATCCAAATACTTCTGGAGAAGCTCGATACTTTTCGACGTGGCTATTACAGCCGTATCGTCGGCGTACAAGGCGAGTTCCGTCTGAGGGTGCGAGGGAATATCACGCACATAGAGGCTGAAGAGCGTAGGAGCTAGCACGCTCCCTTGTGGCACTCCGGCCCATATGGCGCGGCGGGTAGATTTAGCATTCAGAAGCGTTACTTGAAACGTTCTGTTTGCTAGTCCCGCGTGGCCCGAGAGCTAAACTTGTGCAGTTTTGTGAACGCACGAAGTGCAATGCACGTTCACGCCACTGCGGTGAGACCATTCCTACCCTTACGGGCATCTATGGCCAATCCTGCAACATGAGAGAAAAAACAGATCAAAAAAGATTTTAGCCAACCGGCGCGCGCATTGCGTGTGCAGTAATTCAAGGCTTATATTTCAAGTCTCATTTCGCTGTTTCAGATTTCTCTTACTCCAGGAACTGCTTGGGTCGCTTATATTTCGCCCGTTTGTCGGGTTCGTATGAAGCGACCTCAGAAATGAGAGTGTTTTCCGAGTCAGCTGCTTTTCAAAAAATTTTGCTGTAATGTTTTTAAAATGGTCTTTCAGCAGTGGCATTGAAATGTCGCGATGCAAGTCTCTTATAAGAGTGTACCTGGGGGCGCAGAGGGCGGCCCTTAGGCATTCATTTTGGACTACTTGCAGTTTATTTAAATAACTATCAGCTGCAATTGCCCAACTGGGGCATGCGTAGTTCATTTGTGGCCTAATAACTGCTTTATAAAGCGTGAGGCAGTTTGCCGTTGACAGTTTGCTTTGCTTGTGAAATAAGCATCGCAAGCGGCCTCTGGTCTGCCGCGCTTTCTTCTGCACGTTTTCAATATGCAGTTTAAAAGTGAGTGATTTGTCTAATGTCACTCCTAAATATTTTACACTTTTGGCCCAGTTAATTACGTCTCCACATAGCGCGAGCGGCCTCGGCTGCGTGAATCTCTGTCTCCGTGTGGAAAGCACAGCTGTGCTTTTACTCACATTGACTTTGACCCGCCACAGCTTCAGCCACTCCTGGATCCGTGTCAAATGCTGATCCAAATACTTCTGGAGAAGCTCGATACTTTCGACGTGGCTATTACAGCCGTATCGTCGGCGTACAAGGCGAGTTCCGTCTGAGGTGCGAGGAATATCACGCACATAGAGGCTGAAGAGCGAGGAGCTAGCACGCTCCCTGTGGCACTCCGGCCCATATGGCGCGGCGGGTAGATTTAGCATTCAGAAGCGTTACTTGAAACGTTCTGTTTGCTAGTCCCGCGTGGCCCGAGAGCTAAACTTGTGCAGTTTTGTGAACGCACGAAGTGCAATGCACGTTCACGCCACTGCGGTGAGACCATTCCTACCCTTACGGGCATCTATGGCCAATCCTGCAACATGAGAGAAAAAACAGATCAAAAAAGATTTTAGCCAACCGGCGCGCGCATTGCGTGTGCAGTAATTCAAGGCTTATATTTCAAGTCTCATTTCGCTGTTTCAGATTTCTCTTACTCCAGGAACTGCTTGGGTCGCTTATATTTCGCCCGTTTGTCGGGTTCGTATGAAGCGACCTCAGAAATGAGAGTGTTTTCCGAGTCAGCTGCTTTTCAAAAATTTTGCTGTAATGTTTTTAAAATGGTCTTTCAGCAGTGGCATTGAAATGTCGCGATGCAAGTCTCTTATAAGAGTGTACCTGGGGGCGCAGAGGGCGGCCCTTAGGCATTCATTTTGGACTACTTGCAGTTTATTTAAATAACTATCTGCTGCTATCGCCCAGCTAGGGCATGTGTAGTCCATTTGTGGCCTAATAACTGCTTTATAAAGCGTGAGGCAGTTTGCCGTTGACAGTTTGCTTTGCTTGTGAAATAAGCATCGCAAGCGGCCTCTGGTCTGCCGCGCTTTCTTCTGCACGTTTTCAATATGCAGTTTAAAAGTGAGTGATTTGTCTAATGTCACTCCTAAATATTTTACACTTTTGGCCCAGTTAATTACGTCTCCACATAGCGCGAGCGGCCTCGGCTGCGTGAATCTCTGTCTCCGTGTGAAAAGCACAGCTGTGCTTTTACTCACATTGACTTTGACCCGCCACAGCTTCAGCCACTCCTGGATCCGTGTCAAATGCTGATCCAAATACTTCTGGAGAAGCTCGATACTTTTCGACGTGGCTATTACAGCCGTATCGTCGGCGTACAAGGCGAGTTCCGTCTGAGGGTGCGAGGAATATCACGCACATAGAGGCTGAAGAGCGTAGGAGCTAGCACGCTCCTTGTGGCACTCCGGCCCATATGGCGCGGCGGGTAGATTTAACATTCAGAAGCGTTACTTGAAACGTTCTGTTTGCTAGGAAAGAGTGGACAAGGTGCACTAGGTAACTTGGAAGGTTCAAGGTATGGAGTTTGTAGAGGAGACCGACGTGCCAAACCTTGTCAAATGCGCTGGCAACGTCGAGGAACACTCCGCCTGTGATTCAGCTCTCGTTGAAGTTGCGTCTGATGCGGTCTGTAATTCGCACAAGCTGATGCGTCGTGCTGTGGCCCGCGCGAAAGCCAAACTGCTCCTTATTCATTATTGCATTTTCTGAAACAAATTTAAGAATTCTTTTTAAAATAAGTTTTTCGCACAGTTTTCCGAGTGTGTTTAGTAGGCTGATAGGTCTGTACGACTCGGGCAATTTCGGGTTCTTTCCCGGTTTTGCAAAGTTATAACATGTGCGTGTTTCCACTGGCTCGGAAAATGCTGAAACATAATTATTGAATTAAAAAGGGCAACCAAAAACACTATGGCTTGCTGCGGCAGCTTCTTCAGAACGTCGTTAGAGATGCCGTCTGGGCCGGGAGCTTTTAGCTTTCAGCTCTGCGATGGCCGCTTTAACTTCAGTCTCATCAGTGAAACTCGGCTCGTCGGCGGGCGCGTGCAGTGCCGCCATCACCGTTTGTTGCACTTCGACAACGTGCGGTATTGGCGGCGCTTCCTCGACCGGCTGAAACTGAGATTCTAAAACATTAGCAAGAAGTTCCGCTTTTGCCTCATTCGACTCTGCGTATTCTCCTGTGCTGGTTTGAAGCGGCGGCACTGTAACAGGTTTCCTGGAAAGCATGCGTCCCGCGTGGGCGCCGTCGATGCAGGCTTAAGTACCCTGAGGGCTCGCCCCTCCCCTCAGCGCCCCGGTGCACGAAGGCTCGGCGGCCAGCTTCCTCTAGGTTCTTGCGACATCGTCCCTGCCTCGCACCGTAACCTTTCTTCATAGTTATTCCCTGCCCCATCCCCTTGGCCTATTCAGCGCGTCCTCGACCCGGCGCGTGCCAACCGCCCCCAACCCGCATCCGGCTTAAGCGTGGGGGTGTAACGGTTTTTCCCAGCCCGGCTCGCTGCACGACGCCACAATATGTTCTTGATTTGCGTCGGTTCTAACCTTATTCTAGCATGTATTTAACTGCTATATATGCCTATGAGCTGCTGGGTGACAACAAATTGGAAGAAGACGTGGAGCAAACGATGGTTGTTCCGCACCTACAGGTATGTTGACGTGGCATGAGCAGTTCTCAGTGACGTGGCATCTAACTTCTAATGATTATGCTCTTTCTGAAAAACTCATTGGTCATATGATCAATGCTTGGCGCTTTGGAGCGTTATAGTAATATAATTTTGCAACATGGCGACAGTTTGAAGATAAAGTTGTAAAGGGTGGCTACCAGACAGCCCCAAAAATGTCTCAATAATGGACCGATGCGACGATAATGGGCGAGCGCTATGCGTACAAAATTTATGACATGTTTTAATTGTTTAATTCATTTTGAATAAAAAAGGTTAAAATCTCCAATCTCACGATTGTTGTAGTCGACAGTAAAAAGGGAGACCTAAAATATATTTTAGCTTTTGGCCTCAAAATAGAAATTCCGCCGCTGTTGGTTTGATCGATTGATTGTCAGTGATTCGGGCACTATTAACGTAATTAGTCCCGTACGTGTAGTGCGTGTATTTGCTCGGGAGGTTGCGGTGGTCTTCTTCCGCTGGATGGTCAGATCCGGCACCTATATACCGATGATTTTTCCCAACCAGTTATCTCCCACCAGCGGCTCACCACCCCAGCCGGGACACGTTCTAAGCCCCGGCGGGTCTCCCGGCTTGTGTGGTAGTACAGTGCATGTGTGTGTGTGTGTGTGTGTGTGTGTGTAAGGGGTGAGGATAAGACGAGAAAAAGGAAGGAAAGATCGCGCGCAGTCCGTGGCCCGTTTGGTAGGGTACTGCTCCGGCCTTCGCCTGGTGTTGATCGGAGAAACCACGGAAAACTACCGATCAGAGCAGCCGGCCGCTAGAATTCTCCTCCAGACAGTGACTGAATTCGAACTAGCTGAAAAGCTAGTGTCGAAAATCCTACAGCCGTCAGGACTCGAACCTAGGACCTTCCGGTCAGAGGCGTTGTAGTGACATCAGTTGATGCACTGAGCCACCACTCCAGGACCGCTGTTGATGTGTGTGTTGTGTGTGGACGAGATCCATCCACCTCACCAAGTTGACGGCATTATTTCACCTTATCCTCTTTTGTTGACAGAGATAACGCAGCTCCAGAGCCATGTTTAAGCCAGGGATGAAGCTGCCCATTGGCCTAGCGGCCGGTGGGAGCGCCACGTTCGTGCTGTCCATCTTCCTGGGCTGGTACGGCTTTCCCAAGTTCCTCGACGGCCAGATCATGGGGGTAAGTGGATCAATGGAATCAAGTGCTACGAAAACGTGTCAATGGAATCAAGTGCTACGAAAACGCTCATAGTCGGCCAATTTAATTCAAATTTGGCGCCATACATGAAATAAATAATTTCCCAAGTTCCTCAACCACCAGATCATGGGAGTAATCGTCAATGGAATCAACTGCAGCGAAAACGCTTGTTGGCACATATGCGGACAAATTAATTCAAATTTGGCGCCGTACTTGGAATAAATCAATGGGGCATACATTTAGCAAAGGGTATACATTTCAAACGCCCCGCTTTCATCTTTTTATTTTATTAGTCCCTCAAAACCGCCCGCTGGTTTCAGAGAAAACAATTTTTGTTTTCGTGAGTTTCACCTGTTTTGAACTGCTTTCCAAGATATCTGTGACAGTGCACCACAGACCAGACACCAAGAAACGACCAGAATAGACAACATTGCATAATGTCGCGACTTCGCGGAATCCTGGCTCTTTCCACATAAGACGCGATGGGATCGCATTGTTTGAGAATTTGCATCTCACACCAGATCGTCTCGGCAGCGTAAAAAGTGAATTACAAGGCAAGGTTGGTAGCGCTCCACATCTCACTGAAATGTCATTTTTTTAAAATTTGTTGCGTCGTTATTCATGCAACGCGTCTCTTTACCCCTTGTTGGGCGTTGAGCGCTTTCTCTGGAGTAATCCTCCGTTACTGAGTAATTACTATCAGTACTCTTACTGAGTAATTACTGAATTTGTCAAGTCTCGTCACGTCATAGTCAGTGTCCTTTTTTTATCCCATTTTTTTATCCCATCGGCCAGGAGCTCGACGCCGTTAGATCCCGGGGTTCCTGGCCGGTCACCCAACCACGAACCCGCGAGTCTCGAATGCGCTTAACCTTTGTGACTTCACGGAGCACAGTAAATGCATTTGGCTAGCGGTGTCGGCACTCGTGATTTATAATGCTCCAGGAATCGGGCGACCCCGCATATGCCCCACGAACAACGTATAGGATCAGAAGAAAAACGATTTTCTTTTGGTCCAGACAGGTAACACTAATATAATATACACTAATATATTGGTGTATTGGTGTATTGGTATGGTAACTAATATATTGGTGTATATTATATTAGCGCGGTCCGTGGCCCGTTTGTTAGGGTACTGCTCTGGCATTCGCCTAGTGTTGATCGGAGAAATCACAGAAATTTATCGATCATAGCAGCCGGCCGCTAGAATTCTCCCCCAGACAGGGACCAGGAGCGGTAGCTCAGTGCATCAACTGATGTCACTGCAGCGCCTCTGACCGGGAGGGCCTAGGTTCGAGACCCGACGGCGGCCGGATTTTAGACACTAGCTTTCCAGCTAGGTCGAATTCAGCCGCTGTCTGGAGGAGAATTCTAGCGGCCGGCTGCTGTGATCGGTAGTTTTCCGTGGTTTCTCCGATCAACACCAGGCGAATGCTGGAGCAGTACCCTAACAAACGGGCCACGGACCGCGCGATCTGTTCTTCCTCATTCTTGTCCCATCCTTTCCCCTTACACACTTACACTAACATGCACTACTACATTACCACATATTCCGGGAGACCGGTCGGGAGCTTAGAGCTTGTCCCGGCTGGGGCTGTGTCCCGCTGGTGGGAGAGTCCTGGTTAACAGGAAACGCCGCTAGCCGACGGTAGGTCGGCGCCGGATCTCGCCATCCAGCGCGGGAAGATCACCGCCATCTTCCGAGAAAAAACATGCACTATACTAACGGGACTAATTACTAAAGCAGTTGACGCGCCCGGAAACACGAAACAATCAATGAATCAATCAATCCCCCAGACAGGGTCTGAATTCGACCTTAATGAGAAGCTAGTGTCGAAAATCCTACCGCCGTCGGGACTCGAACCTAGGACCTCCCGGTCAGAGGCGCTGCATCAAAATTCGATTTTTTTTAGTTATGCCACTATTGCAGACGATGAGCGATATGAGGTATGTGTGTGTGTCCGCAGAGCAAGATGCTGAAGGGCGGAAGTGATACTCGCATGCTGTGGGCGTCCTTCCCAGATCCCCTCGACTTCAGAGTGTTCCTGTTTAACGTCACCAACCCCGATGCAGTGCACAGGGGCGAAAAGCCCATCATGCAGGAAGTTGGACCGTACTTCTACGGGTACGTTCGCCATTCATTCTTTCAAAATAAATTATGAGCAAGTGGGGCCATAGTTATACGAGTGAGTTCACCATTCATTCTTTCAAAATACAGGTTTGTATACTGTAATACAGGTTTGTACATACTTGTAATTATGAGGAAGTGGGTTCACCATTATTTTCAAAAACAGGTTTGATACTGTAATACAGGTTTGTACATACTTGTAATTATGAGGAAGTGGAGCCATAGTTATACGAGTGAGTTCACCATTCATTCTTTCAAAATAATTGTGAGGAAGTGGGGCCATACTTATACGAGTGAGTTCACCATTCATTCTTTCAAAATAAATAAGGAGGAAGTGGGGCCATACTTATATGGGTGAGTTCACCATTCATTCTTTTAAAATAAATTAAAAGATAGTGGTGACGTACTTCTACGGGTGTTCTATGTGTTTCCAGGTCAATCGGTCCACAGGATAATGTCCAATTAACACAAACTCCAGAGCAAAAATATCCACACCATAATGTCCATTGCATAACGTCCAACAAACATAATGTCCACACCATAATGTCCGCTGCATGATGCCCAATACCCACAGCAAAAATGTCCACAATAAATTTCATCGTCTACGAATCAAAATGTTAAACAAGCTGTTATGTGCCAAATGAGTAATGTCTAGTTCTCTTCGATCGAAATATATCATTAAAAATAACATTCGCATTCAATTTTTATTATTCTTATAAATAATATAAATGTATTGCAGAAATTAAAATCAAATTTTAAGGCAGTTTGCAACAGCAACTTATCGCAAATAACATGAAACTGAACAAAACATGATACAGCTCAACGAGGGCACGTTGATTTCAGACATCCATAATTAAGAAAACACTGGTGAATTGAAGAAATAGTAAGCAGATGCCAAGATTACAAAGATATTGTAACAATCTAAGATCCCCACGAACAATTTGGATGCAAAGAACAAACATAACAAGGAATGGCATGAGTGGGAGATGGAAAAACAGAAGAAAGCGGTGTCACACACTAATAATTATTTTATAAATTAAAGAAGACGCGACAAAATCCCGATTTGGACAGTACGAATCAATAGCATTCATTTAGAGGAACATTTCAAAAGTTATTCGAAGCAAATCGCATCAGGGGTTTAAAAGATATGAGTGATTTTGAAAGTACACTTTTGACGATATTAGAAATTTACAGCCATTGTTATCATAAGAAAGGTAATGTAAAGGAGCGGTTTTTTCCTAAAAATTAAGAGAACGCGTAAAGCGATTGAAATGAAACTTTCGGGATTAACAAAGGAAATCACGCGGAAAATTATGACATTACTCGCAACTCTGAAAAATATCGAGGAGCTGCAGTAGAGATGCAAATTGAAATTGTATATTTGGAATTTTTACGAGAGAACAATGAGGCGTCGCGCTGACGTCACAACTACGTCAAGACGTCGAGCGACGGAAATTAAGCAATTTTGGCGTTAATAAACATTAGGAAATCGTAAAAGAAATAGTAATAAGATGTAAATTATAATGAAAAGTAGTAATAAAGAGAAATAGCCTGGAAAGGACAGAATTAAGTAAAATGGTATGATATTTTTGGTAAAGACACGTAAGCGATCGGTAAATGTTCCAGAAAAAAAGTTGAAGACACAACGCAACAATGACCGGGAAGATGATGTGTAGCGAGCTCGAAGTCAGACGTGGGGAACAACGCTCCGAAAAAAGATAAAAATTTTAGTATGCAATTGTGCGAGAAACACGGTGAACATGAATGGATATAGTGAGTTTAGGCAATGATGTTCGTAATAACAATGCGTAACGCGGAAATATTTGATGTGTCGCAGTATATTCAATAATAGAACTTTTTGGAGGAAATATAGCACGCGATAGACAGGTAATCGCGTTACTAGTTGCGTAATGAAAATAGGATGATAGGGGAATGAAAGGACATGCTAAGAAGATATTAGCGAGTTCAAGAAATTTTTGGTAATGTGTGGGGTGATGGAGAAACGCTGCGGGAGGATGGATTTGGAGGACGCTGCGTAATATACAGCGAGGACGGCGCGCAACAATGGTTTGCTGCGGATTACAGTGTTTTCGGCAAAAGGGAAGTTCATGAAACTTTGTTTGTTTTTTGTTTTTTAATTCACATTTGAAGAAGAAGAAAGATTAAAATTAGCTTCTGTACAAGATCAAGTTCTGTCTTAACGTAAAAATAGATTCAATAGATATACAGGCAGAATGCGCATTCGGGTGTGAATGAGTTTATGTATAATTGTCAGTATGAATGGAAATATTTTGGATTTTGTGTCATGTAATTTAAGTGTATTATATCGTTGATGTGTTTGTGTGTTTATTTTGTTTGTCGTTACGTGTTTTATGTGAGTCATGGGAGAGCGACGACCCCAGTTGATATATATTTCAAGTGAAATAACAAACTAGCACAGGAATTAAAGAAAATAAATAACGGCGAACATCACTTGGTTGGACATTAAATTAAACGAACGTAATGTAATTGTTGCATGTAGCTAGTTAAGGGCCTACGCCCACGTGCCCGAATAGTTGTTAGATCCTGTACAGGTCAGCCACAACCTCACACCCAGATTTTATGTGTAAGTAAGAAAATATCGGAGGTTCTGGTGGAGCAGCTACTCGACGGGCAACGTTGGAAGTGGGAGCCGAGTATACCCAAGGCAATTGATAAGAGCGGGTTTTGGTTATTATATTGGCGTTGTAACGCCGGGCGATTATAAAGATTATAGTTGTTTTATAAGAGGAGGACGGTTCATTACAATATCTACAATGTGAAACTATTTACATTCCCTTGATACCAGTATACAAAGCTGATTGCTGACCCTGTGTTAGAAGAAAATTGAAATTAAATAACTGGTTTTTGCATGTTATAGCTTAAACAGTCAATAACGTTGCCACAGGATTTTGTCAATGAAAGTGGACATTGGTCATTGTATGCTACTGGACATTTCAGTTTGGACCTATATAGTTTCGTCCAAGTTCATAACTTGGACGAAACAGTTGGGACCTATAATGAAATGGACATTTATACTAATAGACATTTTCCCTAGTGAACATTTTTAGTAGTGGACATTTTTGCAGTGGATATTTCCCTGTGGACCAATTGACTGAAACCGTTCTACATGTCTCCTTGTAAATGTATTAACTGATAGTATTTGAACATAGCAGTAATATACGCCCTTGCGAATACAAACGTTCTTTTCATTACCGAACAGAGAGATACACCTGATCAATTCAATCGCATGTAATATCAAGTAATTAGTTTGATTTCATACCCAGCTGCAGATTCTGCACGACTCTAAAAAGGTGAGGTAGAATCGAGAAACGCTGAACTAGCAAAAATGTATGCAGCAAAATGTTCAAGATTGGATTACGGTGTGAGGAACGTTTCTTTAAAGCATCAGACCTCAGAGATCCAGGTTTTAAGATCCTATAGCGCTTCGTTTTAGACTTATATAACAACAAAGAATTCAACAAGACTTCCCGAGTCTCGCGGATTGCATTTGATATGAGTATTTAAATGCGTTTTTTTCAATAAATCCTTCATTTTTTTAATTCGTTGCGCCCTTAATTCAACTTATTAACGCAACGCGTCTCTTCGCCCCTGGTCGAGCGTTGAGCGCGGAGTAATCCTCCATTATCTATACCTCTATTCCAGAGGACGCTGTATTTTTATGTGTCTCGTCATAGTCGGTTGTCAAGAGGACCGCCAGGTAGCATCTCCGCGTACGCGCCTCTTACTTCACGCGCCCCTGCGTCACTACACAGCGGCCAGAATTGGGAAGGAATTAGGAAAGGGGTAGGGTTTAGGACACTTCATGGGGGTTGGACTAGCTCTAGTGAAGCAGCCAAACTCGTTTTGTTGGAACAAATTTCACACGAGATTCGACAGGAATCGAACCCGGACCTCAGTGATGAAAGGCTAGCGACTTCGCTATGTGCCACGAACGAGCCCAATTTTTAAAGTGAAAGTGTAATTCTTCAATTGTCTGTGAAATTCTATTTCTTTAGAGACCTCATCAACAAAGTGCGGTTGCGTGTGAGAGGAAAGGATTAAAATAAAAAAATCTAAATACTTAACCTTCTTTATCGAGGGGATCCTCACTTTGTCTTTAATCCCTGTCCTCAGGGAGTACAAGACGAAAGAGAATCTGGCGGACAACATGGCGGACGACACCGTGTCCTACAACCAGCGGGTACGTTGGGTGTTCAACACAGAGAAGTCAGGCGGGCTCACCGGAGATGAGATGATCACCATGCCGCACCCGCTCATTGTGGTGAGTACGAGATTGATTGATTGGTGATACTGAGCGCGTCAAATGATAAGGTCATTAGTCCAGCAAGTATAGTGCATGTTTCTTCCTCGTGAAGTTGTTGATTGATTGATTGATTGACTTTTTCGTGTTTCCGGGCGCGTCAACTGCTTCGTTCATTAGTCCCGTTAGTGTAGTGCATGTTTGTTTCTCGGGAGAGGATAGAACAAGGAAGAGGAAGGAAAGATCGCGCTCGGTCCGTTTGTTAGGGCACTGCTTCGGCCTGGCGTTGATCGGAGAAACCACGGAAAACAACCGATCAGAGCAGCCGGCCGCTAGGATTCTCCTCCAGACAGCGACTGAATTCGACCTAGCTGAAAAGCTAGTGCCGAAAATCCTGTCACCGTCAGGACTCCAACCTAGGACCTCCCGGATAGAAGCGCTGCAGTGACATCGGTTGATGCACTGAGCTACCGCTACAGGTCGTGAAATGGTGGTGATCGTCCGCTGCTGGATATCGAGGTCCGGCACCGACCTCCCGTCGACTAGCGGGGGTTTCCCCTAACCAGGTATCTCCCACCGGCGGGGGGCCCTCCTAGCCGACACAAGCTCTAAGCTCCCAACCGGCCTGCCGGCGATGTAGTGCATGTAAGTGCAAGAGTGAGTAGGTTTAAGTAGGTAGTGAGTAGAGTTTGGTGACAACAATGAGGCACGAAAGGTCGCGCGCGGTCCGTGGCCCGTTTGTTAGGGTACTGCTCCGGCATTCGTCTGGTGTTGATCGGAGAAACCACGAAGAATGACCGATCAGAACAGCTGGTTGTTACAATTCTCCTACTGACAGCGACTGAACTTGACCTAGCTTTCTAACTAGTGTCGAAAATCCTGCTACTAGAATTTCGCGGTCAGAGGTACTGCAAAGACATCAGTTGATGCCCTGAGCCACCTCTCCCGGTGTGAGTACGAGTATTCTCCGGTGACCTTGGCGAGAAAGGGTGACACGTCACTTCACTATATTTTCAACCAATCCAGTAATTACATTTTTTCAAAAATATTTTGTTGCGCCTTTGTTTAATGTCTCTTAACCATTTCTGGGCATGGAGTGTTTTGGAGTAATCGTCCAGTACCTTTTCTCCCGTTTTGTCTTGTCACGTCGCAGTCAGTCTTTGCCTTTTATCCCTTCGGTCAGGGGCTCGGTGCCGTTAGTAACCGGAGTTCTCAGTTGGTCACCCATCCAGGAATCCAGTGTCTTGAGTTGCTTGACTTCCGTGACTTCACGGAGCGTAATTAAGTAATTCGGCTAACGATGTCTGCCATGTCCATTTAATAATGCATGTATTCATGCTATATATTTAGTCAACGAACGATATAGATTAAACATCCCACGGATTCCAATTTAGAATCCTGCTGACTAATCACGTTCCTGCAATTTTTGGCGGACAGAATTACGTTTCCGTTGCGTTACATTTACGTTACGTACACATTACGTTTACGTTTACGCGATTCTTCTGAACCACAGATAAGAAGTGTAAAATTTTGCAGTTTTAAGTGCACATTGCTCTTATTTCTCATTTTATTTTCTACTACTTATTTATTAGAAAATGTGTCTTGAAATGAGCAACAATGAGAATGAGAAATGAACGTCACTTGTAGTTTTGGAAGTAAGAAGTTCAACAACGATTCAATTATTGCAGGAGTAATCTAAGAAGGGTGATAGGCGATCATAGTCAGAATTTTTTGATTGGAGAACAATAATGCAATTAATTCGTTATTAATTTTGTCTCAAGTAATTTTCATATCTGAAATGTGACCATTTTTGTCTAATTTGTTTTATAAAAAATATTAGAAACCAGTATAAAAATGTTAATAAATCAATATTTCTTCTTTATTGTCAATATATGTTTACAAATAAAAGTATCCAAAGTTTTTATGACAATCATTTATTTCAGCAATTGCACAATGTTTCGTAACTCGTTTTGTTACATCATCAGGTGCTAAACTATTGGAACACTAATGTGTAATGTTGTGCAATTGCTGAAATAAATGATTGTCATAAAAAACTTTGGATACTTTTATTTGTATAAAAATGTTAAACTTTGCTTAACTTTTAAGAATGTAGATTCGTAACTTCAGTTCACATATATATTCAAAAATTTCGAATAAAGTAATAAAATCTGTTTACATCTGATTCAATCGACGTTTAAACTAGGACAATACATGGAAAATAACTACATTTCCCAAAGTGTATTTTCACACATACTAAATTAAAATTAGCAATAACATTGAGACAACATAACCACGATTTCATAAAACTATTTAGAGTTTACAGACAATAAAAAGGAGTTCTAAATACTAAGATACAGTAAGTTATATGACGTAACTAAATAAATTTGATATAACGTACTTGCGTGGATGTGTTAGGCTTCTCAAAAACTTCTTCTCAGTACTCGACATTGCAATTGCAATTTTACCGCCGTGAGAAATTGCATGTGCTAGTATGAGCTGCTTTTACACATCTGGTTATCACGTGACAATTTCTGTTTATTATGCTGTACGTAGATCCCCTTGATACAGACGCCACCTGAAAGATGTAGTCCCTATTGATGAATTAATGAATTTAGTCGCTAATATCGAATATGTGCACTGATTTAATCTCGACCATGAAATCTGTAAGGCCTCGACAATATTAGTCACAGAGGATAAAAATCAGCTATGAAGATGGTGCTGAATATTTGCATATCAAAGTCATAGAGAAAGTATAGTCGTCTGTAATGAACTCGCATGTAATGAATATTATTATACGTTCGTTGAAGAATGTCCTGTGGTCATCGTCACCATGGCCTGGGTCCGCCAGGGATTAGGGGAAGGATACCAGTTTATTGTATTATTGCGCATTGCTAGAGATTAGTTAGTTAATGCCTTATTTTACGTGGCGAGACTAACCGTCTTCCGTCTAACCACGCAAATTTCGTTACGCTCCTTTCACCACCTAGCGGAGAAAGGAGGTATTATCTTGGGCGACGAAACAGGCGGATCTCAATTTTGCTCAGAGATTTCTTTTAGGCTTGAGGATCTTTTACATGCAGTAAATCTACTAACATGGGACAGCCGGCTTTACTTCCCCTCCGAAGGAAGGCGTACGAGGGATTTTTTCGCCCTTAAAAAACCACGGCTTCGATCAGGTTTGAAACCGCAAACTCGGGTACAACAGTCCGGTACGCTGACCGTTATACCACCGAATCCGCGAGATGTGGTACTATTTTATTTAAAGGTTTTAGTAGGAAGATAAGCCATTAGAAAGATGATATTTCTTCGCTTTATAACATTCATTCAAACAGTAAAATGATAGCATGGTGTGCAGAAAAATAGTTTGCTGTCATTCATGCGTGAAAAAATAATGTTTGGAAGGGAAATATGAGAAAGCTCCCGAACGGGTGGGTAAACTTAGTGCTACCTTCCGCGAGAATTTATTTTCACATTTAACGAAAATATTTTTTAAAATATTGGGGATAACCGACATACGTAAACTTTTCCTCAGCTTAGTGCTATTTCTCAACAACTCACTTTTTTTTAAACAGTGCTTGACATCATTTAACAATTTGTGAGGCAAATTGCATCGAGAAAGAAGTCTTTCGCTTCGATATTGGAGGTGTATGTGGACTTTTCTCTAAATTATGTTTTATATAAAGTAATTTTATTTTGATAATTAAATTAGTTCAAAGAATTGGTCACCCCAACCAGGATTCGAATTTACTTCTGGTTTACACCCAGCTGCTCTAATCCCTAAGCTACCGAGTCAACGAAGCCTTTGAACAGTTTTCACGAGCGCGATTTTCGCTGTATAGAATTGTCAATTTTCCCGTAACCTTGCATCTTGCCCCACAGCTGGGCGTAAACCAGAAGGCCCGGGTTCGAATCCCGGTCGGGGCGACCAATTCGTTGAACTAATTTAATTATTAAAATACATTGTTACTCAGTAACATGGTCACAATTTGGATAGCTGTACATCTGAGGAACATATTCTCCGAGCGTAAGTGCATTCAACAAGGTGACGGGCAAGGTGACCATTATAATTTTATTTTGGCTTGAATTATTTAGCGTTTATGTGCTGTTGCGCGTTAAATTTGGTGTTTAAGTTTCATCCGTCTCATTTTCTAGGTTTATTAGGGGAGGATCCACTCGATCATTTTTTCAAGGGGGCATTGTAGGTTTTTGTTAAATAACAAACATATTTGTTATTATTTTGTATATTGTTTATGTACTGTAGATATGATATGATATGACTTTTTTAATAATTATATAATTCGAACATCAATATTTAAATCAATTTTGTCCAATAAAAGATAAAGATAAAGATAAAGATACATTTATTTCAACTGCAATTGGGTGTAATTCGGTGGCAGTTAACATAAATAAGATAATAAATGTCATGAAAATGATATAATAATGGTAACAATAATGTTAAAATAACAATAATAATATAATGCTAATAACAATAACAATAATAATATAAAAACTTATTCTTAAAAAATGAAATTACATGGAAAAGAAAAGAAACGTCTATAATCTATAGGTCCACCTGCCAAGTTGAGGCATAGGTGAGTTTTGTTTCTGATGTCAATGAGAGAGTTGCCAGAAGAGGAAATTGCTATCGTGGATTCAGTACTCGACCGTATTGTGCAAGAAGCAACTGTTTAACCTTGAACAGTAAAACGTTGGGAACGTTACACATCGCCGAGCGCGTTCCCTGTGATTTCCCGTCGAAAGACTGACATCACATCACCGCCCTGCCGTACGTGGCATGCGATTAGACAATAATTGCACCACAATCACAAGTCTCCAGAAAGCTATAATTTTTGGGGCAAATATTAGGGTACATTTTTCAGTAAATTGTTTTTGAAGGAAATAAGAAAGAGAATGTATTAATTTTGTTTGTTATTTACTGATTTAATGCAAAAAAAGAAAATATCCGCTAGTAGACACGAGTACTTTTAGGATACAAAGTGCAAGCTAAAGTTAAATTTTTAGCATTATGTTAAAAAGTGAGACGATGCCCAAATGTTCAGACAAAACAATGACCGGAACTAAGAAAACAAAATAAAACTTTCGTCTGACGTATCAAATACTATTGATCTTAACGTAACTTTGTGCACAATTAATTGATTTGTATAATAAAATTAAAATCAAATAAAAATCAGTAAGGATGTCTAAAAAGAGAATGACACACACTGTAAAAATGATTTTATTTCGCTCGTCGGATTGTGCTACTCGGCCTAGTGGCCTCATGTTGCAACATTTCCTACTTGCAAAATAAAATGTCACTTTTATCAGACACATAATACGAAATAACTGTTATTGTTTTGAATAAAACCAAGGAACCGTCTTGTATTCGTTCTGTACGATGAAAATTCTAACAAAACTTAACATTCGATCCAGCTGTGTTCCACCGGGAGCGGTAGCTCAGAGCATCAACTGATGTCACTGCAGCGCCTCTGACCGGGAGGTCATAGGTTCCAGTCCTGACGGCGGCAGGAGTTTCGACTCTAGCTCTTCAGCTAGGTCGAATTCAGTCGCTGCCTGGAAGAGAATTCCAGCGGCCAGCTGCTCTGATCGGTAGTTTTCCGTGGTTTCTCCGATCAACACCAGCCGAATGCCGGAGCAGTACCCTACCAAACGGGCCACGGACCGCGCGCGATCTGTCCTTCCTCCTCCTTGTTCTATCCTTACACAGACACTTACACTAATATGCACTACACTACCACATATTCCGGGAGACCGGTCGGGAGCTTAAAGCTTGTCCCGGCTAGGGCGGTGCCCCGCTGGTGGGAGAGTCCTGGTTAGGGGTAAACCCCACTAGCCGACGGTAGGTCGGCGCCGGATCTCGCCCTCCAGCGGGGGAAGACCACCGCCATCTTCTGAAAAAAACATGTACTACACTAACGGGACTAATGACGGAAGCAGTTGACGCGCCCGGAAACACGAAAAAATCAATCAATCAATCAAACCTCTGCAAGCTGACGTGCTGGTCGTTGCCGGATATCATCATCCAGCTGTGGAGGAACAGCGTCACCTCCCGGTATAAAAGACATTCACGGCGATAACGTGACTAATAACAAGGGCCCGGATTTTAATGAGTAGTCATATATTTTTTCTGAACCTTCTAGTGAATTTTAAAACAATTTAAGCACGAATCCAGGTATTGTCGATCTGGAAAACGTATTTTTATTGTGCTAATAAAGTCATATTTACAGAGTTTTTAGTGAAAGGTCATATGTGGTCCAAATTCTGCCGTAAATGTGTATATTTGTCATATTTTTAAGAACAGTTTTTAGTGAAAGGTCACATTTTGGCCAGATTTTGCCCCAAATGCATACATAGGTCACATTTTTAAGAACACGAGAATAAATGGCTTGAAAATGTGTCTAGCATGACAATGTATCAGGTGGTATTGTCTCAAATAAAGTCAAAAATTATACTACAAAGGATTATTTTAAACAAGAAGTATGCAGTAGTAAAGCAAGTCGTTTGGTTTGATGGGTTTTATTGTACTGTACTTGTTTGGTTTTACAGACAAGCAATTTTTTTAAATACTAGTTAGTTCCAAAGACTTCAAGCCGTATGTACCGTACTCACAATCTATTCTTGAGTGAATTTTGTATTTGTTAAACCTAAAAAATCAACAGGAATTAAAAAAAACTTGTTTAACGTCATATTTTATTTTTTAAGGTCATATTTATATAGTTTTTAGGTCATAAATGCTTGCATATTTCGCTGATTTTTAGGTCATTAAAATCCGGGCCCTACTAATAACCACAGCAGTTGACTTGCTTAGAAACATCAGTCAATCAAAAAATCAATCAAGTATATTTCGGGGGAAAGGTCCGTGATGTCTCAAAGTTTGTGGTTGTGCCGGGGAAGAGTTGCATCCTGAGCGGTGTCTTTTGTTTTGTTTACGAACTAGTTATTTTCATATTAAGTGTGTGAAGTTTCCGTTTTTTCATGGTCGAGATTGAAATTTTTTGCCGAGATCGTAGGTCGAGGCAAAAAGTCTCAATCGAGACCGTGAAAAGGGCGGAAACTTTACACACGAAATATGAACATTTTTCTACAACTGCATAAAAATATAATACGAATAGTTTCGTAAACTTGTATTGGAAAAAGAACCAAACGTGCAAAAAAGTATTCTAAAACCGTGCAAAAAAGACTTTTTTCACGGTAACAAGATAGTTGTCTTGGCAACGATCTTTTTTTAATGGCGATTAAAAAATGACGAAGTTCACGTACTGCTAGCGATGCAAAGAAGTTGTCTTTTTTGCAGCTGTGCAGTTGTAGAAAAATGAGTTTTTTCTACTCTTGAGAACCAGCTTCGGGGCAATTTTTAGTGTAGAATTCAATTTTTTCAACCTCTTCTCTAGCAAAACAAACTATTTTCTTAACTTAAAAATGAACAAAATATTTGCATCAGATGTCGTGTGCGCCGTCGGCACAATTTAAAAAAAATTGATTTAAGTCACATCAACATTTAGGTTATTAGCGAAATAAGTAATAACGTAAATAAGTACGTTATACTACGTAAATAAAAACAATATTTTATATTTTAGGATAAGAATATTATATTTTTACAATATTACTGCGAAATAAAAAAATACCGTCACTGAATTTATAATTCAAGTGTAAATCATGGAACACAGAGGATTTCTCGCTCCAGGTATCCCCCACGAGCGGGGCACCGTCCAAGCGCGGACAAGCTCTAAGCTCCTCCCGCCAGGCCTTCCGAAACGTCTATACTTGGGTTTTCGTAACGTGGCGCGTGAGGGACTTGTCCTCACGATGCAATATGGTATGACTTTTCGCGTCTTTCTCGGTCGTGTCGCTAGATGTCGCTTGATCTTCAACACTGCTTGATATGGTCGCAATCGTGCGACATCCGGCAGCACTATCGAGAAGGACGCAAAGAGACGTGCCACATTCAATCCGTGAAGGCAAGGCCCTCACGCGATACGTTACAAAAACCCAATAAGAAAGACCCAAAAAAATTAAATGCAATAAAAATACAATAATTGATTTGAATTTAAGGCAAAGTACCAGTAAGTAATGTCAGACGTTTGGAAAATGAAAATGATCATTGGAGGAATCCCTTTAACTTTGTAAGAAAGAGAGGAGATGGGCGTATTTAATCCTCTGTACTTCCGTTTGAATTTAATTTGGAAAAAGTAGCATTTACACCATCAGCCGAAATTTTTATCTAGGGTTTGCAGTATTCCCCAACGGAACCTGTGGAAATGCCGAAGATTATATTTCGTAATAAATTTTGTGAAAGAAAACCATTATCATAGGAAATCGATCACTTGTCCTCTACGATATGACCTCAATCATAGAACAAAAGAGATTCCAAGTTTTCTTTCGTGCACCTACATTTTGAAGGGTGTTTTCGATATTTTATAACAACGGATCAATTGAACGCTTTCTTTTAGAATCAAACAAAAATTAGAGGTCACGGATTGCAAGTCAGAACGAAATAAATAATTCCATTTGAACTTCCACGCGACGATTATTATTAAATCATGGAAAAAGTGGGAGTCAATCATTCAAAGAGGCGGGTCGACAAGACTCATTTAAAGAGGATAATTGAAAGCACAGTTTTTAAGCAAACAATTCAAGAAATGGGTGTCGAATCTTCAAAATACTCTCAAATTCTCTTTGAAAGTGACTTTTTCACTCCCCTGATATTTCGTCGGGGCGATGTAGAACGCTGTAAAGATTGTATTACGGCATCAATTGGATGACTCTTGAAGTTCAAAATTGGAATAATATTGATCACACTTGATTTAATGCTTCTTCTGTGAAATTTAATAATATTTTCCTACAATAAAAACGTCTTTAAAATCTTCATAAGAATACAAATTGTATTATCTCTCAGAAACTTTATTATTCTATAAAGTAAAATATAAAGGCAATTAATTTCTTGAAGCTTAAATTTTCTCTTCAATATTTTTTCTGATATTCACAGTGACATCATAATGTTTTCTCATTAGCCAATTGCCAATTCCCAGAAACTTCATTGTGATTTATTCGAACATACGGTGATTGATTGATTTTTTCGTGTTTCCGGGTTTGGTCATTACTTCCGTTAGTGTAGTGCATGTTTTTTCTCGAAAGATGGCGGTGATCTTCCCCCACTGGATGGCGAGATCCGGCACCGACCTACCGTCGGCTAGTGGGGTTCCCCCTAACCAGGACTCTCCCACCAGCGAAACACCGCCCCAGCCGGGACAAGCTCTAAGCTCCCGACCGGTCTCCCGGAATATGTGGTAGTGTAGTGCATGTTAGTGCAAGTGTGTGTGTAAGGGAGAGGATAGGACAAGGAAGGGGAAGGACAGATCGCGCGCGGTCCGTGGCCCGTTTGGTTGGGTACTGCTCCGGCATTCGCCTGGTGTTGATCGGAGAAACCACGGAAAATTACCGATCAGAGCAGCCGGCCGCTAGAATCCTCCTCCAGACAGCGACTGAATTCGACCTAGCTGAAAAGCTAGTGTCGAAAATCCTGGCGACATCAGGACTCGAACCAAGGACCTCGGGGTCAGAGGCGCTGCAGTGATATCAGTTGATGCACTGAGCTACCGCTCCCGGTAACATGCGGCGATGTTTTTATTTCATTGCTAACGCATGTAGATGGGGCGGTCGTAACTCACACTGGAATTATTAGCCACGTGCCTATTTTACTCATAGTTGCAATTTATTCTCAACATATTTCAAGAATTAAAAATTCCATGGTGTCTCATTTCAAGTGTCTAAAAACCAAATTTGGGGGCTCAGAGCATCACTTGATGTTACTGCAGTACATGTGATCGGAAGGTCTAGGCTTCGATTCCCGACAGTGGCAGAATATTCGAGACTAGCTACATAGCTATATCGAATTTAATCGTCTGGAGAATTCTAGCGGCCGGTTGCTCTGATCGGTAGTTTTCCGTAGTTTGTACGACCACCACCAGGCGAATGCCGGAGCAGTACCCTATCAAACTGGCCACGGACCGCCCGCAACCTGTCCTTCTTTTCCTTGTCCTATCCTCTCCCCTTACACACACACACTTACACTAACATGCACTACACTACCACATATTCAAGAGACCGGTGGGGAGCTTAGAGCTTGTCCCGGCAGGGGCGGTGCCCCGCTGGTGGGAGATATCTGGTTGAAGGAAAACTCACATGCCGACGGATAGATCGGCGCCGGATCTCGTCATCCAGCGGAGGAAGATTGGATATTGTATGTATAAATGTTTTTTCACCCGGAAAGTATATGTGATGTTAAGTTTGATGTAACTTCACTAGATGGCGCTGTAGAACAAAACAAAATGTAGAATAAAACCCGCAAATCTATATCGTATAACGCTCCAAAGAAAGCGTTCTAGGGCATTAAAAAGTGAAATTTTGAGGTCAAAGGCCTTAAAAAGAAACGTTTCTCACACAATAATTTACAGGATGAGATCTTCTTGAATATTTTATTACATTTTTGCTGGTCCGTCGCTTCTCGATATTACCCCATCTGCTCAGAAACGTGCAGAATTTGCAACTAAATGTAAATGAGAGGGACAGAGAGAGGCAGAGAAATACACAGTGAGACACACAAACATAGGCAAAGTCAGAAGACAGGGACTGAGACAGACGAAGAGATAGAGAGAGGGAGAGAGAAGGCGAGAGAGACGGAGAAAGCAAGGGAGAGGGAAGGAGAAAGAGGGAGATGAAAGGCAGAGCAATGTCGGGTTCCACCTGTAACCCCTAAATGTTAGAGCCCTAGTCTTCACAAGTTACAGTTCCAGGAAGAAAAAGGGGCTGGTCTGGATGACGCAGGGTTTTCTCGAGGAGTGCACATGACTTTTTTTTTTGGAGAAGGTACCAGCATTTCTATGGTGAATCCAATTGACACCCCAAGGTTCTTAGTCCTGAGGAATGAAGAATTTTCATTCTTCATTCCTGATGATGATGATGATGATGATGATGAAGGATGAATGGACAATTACAAACATACAGACACTCACTCATCCCTGGGCGGGATTCGAACTCGGGACACTTCAAGAACGAGACAGCCATAGCTCTTCAGCGTTCGCGACCTCAGCTATCCGGGCCAGCACATTATTGTTGTTATTATTATTATTATTATTGTTGTTGTTGATGTTGTTGTTATTGTTGTTATTATTATTATTAAGCGAGTTTTTACAGTTCAAATGACTGTGTGTAGGACTCTACATGCCATTGCTTTTTATTCCGCCAAGCATCTTCTGTTCTTCTCTGATATATCGATGACGACCGCCTGGAACTTCTATATTCTCTTCTTTTGAAAGGGATCCACCCAAAGACTAGTTTTGGTATTCTATCAGCATGCATTCCCATGATTGATAGATTGTTAGTGATTCCGGGCGCGTCAACTACTATGGTCATTAGTCCCGTAAGTGCGTGTTTTTGGCTGGAAGATGTTGGACTTCCCCCGCTGGATGGCCAAATCCGGCGCAGACCTACCGTCGGCTAGGGGGGTTCTCCCCAACCAAGTATCTCCCACCAGCGGTGCCCCACCCCAGCCAGGACAAGTTCAAAGTCCCCCACCGGTCTCCCGGAATATGTGGTAGTGTAGTGCATGTTAGTGTAAGTGTTTGTGTAAGGGGAGAGGATAGGACAAGGAAGAGGACGGAAAGATCGCGAGCGGTCCGTGGCCCGTTCGTTATGGTACTGCACCCGCATTCGCCCGGTATTCATTAGAGAAACCACGAAAAACTACCGATCAGAACAGTTAGAACTCTCCTCCAGACAGCGACTGAATTCGACCTAGCTGAAAAGCTACTCTCGAAAATCCTACCACCATGTGGAGTGGGAACCTAGGACCTCCCGGTCAGAGGTGCTGCAGTGACATCAGTTGATGCACTGAGCCACCGTTCCCGGTTGCATTCTCTTTGGATCGCCCAACCATTGTAGTTGTTTGAAATTGACGCCAAAAAAAAACATGCATGCAAATCAATGAACGCGCCCTGCCTTGTGCACGCAGGGCCTGGTGGGCGCCCTGGAACGCACCAAGCCCGGGATGCTGGGCATGATCGGGAAGGCCCTGCCGGTCATCCACCGCCAGCCCGCGCACGCCTTCATGACGGCCAAGGCCAGCCAGATCCTCTTCGAGGGCGTCAGCGTCAACTGCGACGTGAGCGACTTCAGCGCCAAGGCCGTGTGCGGCGCGCTCAAGAAGGACGGCAAGGACTTCCACTGGGTCAGCGACAAGGAGTTTACATTCTCCTTCTTCGGACACGTGAGTACTACCCGCGCAACTCTTTTTTTTTTTTTTTAATTTGTTGCGCCTTGTCATGACACAACGCCTCTCATAAACCCCAATTGGGCGTTGAGCGCTTGAAGTAATCCTCCGTTACGTTTTGCAGTCATTGTGTTAGGGAATAATCCTCCATTACAAAGTCCAGAAATCCGTTAGTTGTCAAGAGGACCACCAGGTAGCATTTCCGCGTACGCACCTCCCACCACGCGCTCCTGCGTCACTACCCACCCGCCAGAATTGGGAAGGAATAAGGATATGGGTGGGGTTTAGGACACTTCACTAGCCCTTGTGAAGCAGCCAAACTCGTTTTATTGAAACAAATGTCACATTTCACTTTTCTTGACCGATGATTTCTTTTAAGGTCGCTTTTCAACATTTAGGTCACATAGCCACTATTTTGATTTTTAAACTGTATGGAGAACACGTATGGACAACAGAAACATTCATGCCCGAGGCGAGATTCGAACCCACGATCCTCTGGTCCGAGACCGCTACTGCCTTAACGATCTCGGCCATCGGATCGGATTGACCGATGATTGCTTTTCCCTCCCTTGAGCACATATACGCAAAATGGAAGCGTTGACGAATTAGGCATTTCGAATCAACCGCTCCACCGCCCCTGAACAGAATCTCCAAGCAGTCCGCCGCGCCCTAACGTATTAAGCGCGTCTTCGCTGCACATCCTGCCCCTACGATTGTGAAATATCGGCCGGAATTATTAGTTGATCGTTATCTCGGACAAATAAAAGTATTTCATCCATTAAAATTTTTGCAGAGCGTAGCGTAAAACGTTGTTAATAGGGGGCGGATTTTACTGAAATGTCATTTTTTCTTTCCACTTTGGGACAAGGTCTTTTAGTTTAGACATTAATTTTGTTATGAAGGAAGAAAAAAACATTCTAACGTATTTTTTTGCATTTTTCATTAATTTTGACTAATAGGTCGTCTTTTTTACTTTTCCCCATCATTTTTAAAGCATTTTCGCTGCTTTAATCTATTTTAACATCATTTTAATGGTGCATGCTTCAAATAATATTTACAACATGTAACAAATTCTGCAAAGAATTCCTCAGAAGCCTATTTGATTTCTGCACTCATAAAATGTAATGTCATTCGTTGTAAATATGTAACCTAAGGTTCATGTGGCACCTACCATCGTCAATGTCGACTGGGCCGATTTCGACGTGACTAAGGACAGATTTCCTGGCAAAGTGCAGTCCAAACCAAAAGTTTGCGAGCACTTGAACAAGACGAAGCAACCTCGATTATTTTACGAACATGACCAATAGCTTGAGTTGTTCATCTGAATTGGTTTTCATCAAATTTTTACGTCAGTTTTGACTGCTTAAAGGGCACTTTTAAACTTCTCTAAGAGCATTTTATTGATCATTTTTGGCACTGTTTTAAGTCATTAAACTATTACGTGACTAACAGCGTGTGAAGAAGTAATACACAACAGCGAAGTCTTTCGGGTCTACAAGTTAAGTATATGGCGATCCGGTGGCCGAGATCGCTAAGGCAGTAGCGTCGTAGCGATCTTGGACCGAAGGGTCACGGGTTCGAGTCCCGCCTCAGGCATGGTTGTATGTGTTCCTCCTTTCACCCCTTAACATCACCATATCGTTTCATCTTCATAGTTACAATACCGTTAACTCCAATAGTGATCGCTAATAATATAGATGTTGATGCGACCTTAAATATAAAAAAAAAGTAAAGAATATGGGATCTTTTCCGTTATCCGTCTACCAGTTCACTAGGCGAGAGATTCAGTTCCTTTGACGCGAGAAATTTAGGTATCGATTCTCTGCAATGTGAACAGATGAACGTTTTGATACCAGTCAATCAACATTTACGCGGTACAGTTAAACGTTAGTTTTACATAAAGTACAAAGTATTATTGCAATTTAATAGTAATTCTATTACTATATTACTAATTTATTAGTGCTCTATTGGCTACTGTCGCTGGGAATGCCCCCCAAACCTACATTTCCACTAATTTTCTCTTATTAGTTAGTAAATCGGAAGTTTATGGTGGACACTCTTCCTTTGACCTAGTGAAGTAATTATACGTATTTTTCACGCTAGATATCTAATTTTATTGCCAACAAAATTTTATAACCAATGCATTTTGAGACCAAATGTTCCGCGATGTGCTATCACACGTCGCTACCCGACGGATCCAACGTGCTATGTTGGAGAGGGCCTTCCGGCCCTCGCTCTCGAGACCTGCTTCGCGCCTCCGCTGTCGCTCCGGCGCTCACGCTGTTTTATAATCCTCTCCCACTTTTAAGATAATTTCTTTTAAAGGGTGTAGTAAATAGATATACAAAAGATAACTTACCTATTGATTCGTATTATATAATTTTGTGATGTATTGTAGTAATTGTTCATCTCGGTAGACCATACAAACCAATTTAAAAGACTAACAGGGCGAAAAAACACACAAATTCCACACGAAAAAAGCACGCAATTTCACGTCGACACAACGAGAAAAATGTATCATGAAACGTTTGATTTGTTTATGAAACAATTGAATAATTGTAATTTCTTATTAAGAAGAGCCAATATGAATTTCCTACAACTTTCTGAGAAGTTCAATAGGGAGGAAGAAGCAATAGATTTCAAGAAAAAGGAATATTATATAACTTATTATAATATTTCATACTTTCATTTATTTCATACTTTGATTTATTTACGTCATTTTTCTATGCTTGCATGGTAAAATTTTTAGTTGAAGTTCTCGTGTTCTTTGCTGAAATTGATGTACTATAAAATGTTAGGTGAAAGGTGAAATTGCGTGTTTTTTCTGCACTTTAAGTCTTTTAAATTGGTGTACATTTTCTATCGAGATGAACAATTTTTACAACACATCGCAAAAACATATAATGCGAAGCAACAGGTGAGTAATTTTTATAAATGTCTTTATCTTTTTATTTGTTTAGTAATTCTTACAAGTGAGTATTTCCTTCAAAATAAATTCTCTTCAAAGTGAAATCTTATGTAAAACTAACGTTTAAATGTATCGTGTAAATGTTATCATATATCACAATGTTCATCTGTTCAACGTTTTCATTGTGGGAAACCGATTCCTTTAGGGTGAACGAAATTTCTCGTGACAAAGGAACTGAATCTCTGGCCTAGTACTCTGGTATACGTAAACGGAAAAGATCTAGACCATGTTCAAGATGAAAACAAGCGTTGTCATTGTCAACAATAGTATTTATGTAAAAAATAGCAGCTTTCGATGGCTTAGCCATCATCATCAGTTTTCTGGTACGATAAAAGTATAAAATTAGAATTAACATAGTTATCTAATTTTAAAAAACATCTTAAGAAATGAAAGGAGAAGAATTAAAGAAAAGAAAAAGAAAGAAAGGGGGGACGGAGAGTTACCTTTATAATATAAAATAATTTATATAATTTAAAACATTCTAAGAAATGAAAGAAGAAGAATTAAAGAAAGGAAAGAAAGAAGGGGATGGAGGGTTATATCTTTAAGTAATATAGTAGTTTTTTTAAATTTAAGCAAGAAAATGAATGAAAATATAGTACATGTACAATTTTGAGAGAGAAAATACGAAAAGTAAGTTGAGCCGTTTCTTAGCTACTGTCTGGGAGCCACAAAAACGACTACGCGGGCTCGGGCGTACCTCGCAGCTTAAGTACCGGCTGTGGGGTGGTGGAGGAGGAGAAGGGTTAATGGCCTGGGTGCGGTGTGCTGTGTTGTGTCTAAGCCATCGAAAGCTGCTATTTTTTAAATAAATACTATCGTTGACAATGACAACGCCTTCAATCATTTCAATTATGTAAATGTCAACTACAACTCACCACTGAATCAATGAAAACAATTGCTTGTTGGCTGCGCAGAAGAACAACACGTTGGACCCCAACCGGCTGGAGGTGAAGCGCGGGATCCGCAACATCGCGGACCTCGGGCGCGTCATCTCGTGGAAGGGCGAGACCAAGATGAACGTCTGGAGCGGCGACCCCTGCAACTCCTTCCAGGGCACCGACTCCACCATCTTCCCGCCCTTCCTCAAGAAGGAGGACGGCATCGTGGCATTCGCCCCAGACCTCTGCAGGTCAGTGGAGGCCTGGCCTCCCTACACAATCAACAACACTAATATATAAATATCATTTAAACTTAATAATTGTTAGAATTGACTTCGCAGCTCAGTGATGGATTTTCAGAGGAGGCAAGGGAGGCCCGTGACCCGTTTGGTACGGTACCGCGCCAGCATTCGCCTGATGTTGATCGGAGGCACCACGGAAAACTACCGATCAGAGCAGCCGGTCGCTAGAATTCTTCTTCACACCTGACGGTAGCAGGATTTCCGAAATTAGCTCAATAGGTACGCCGAGTGTCAGCCGTTGTATGGAAGAGAAGTCTAGCCTAAATTTTACAAAATGTGTATTGTGGTGAATCAATACAATCAATACACAGCGGGCGTAACAGATCTACTTTCCTTATGTACCTTCATGAATCTAAATGGTCGGGGCTTTCACGTCGATGTTGGATAAATCTCTATGAAGCTAGTTTGATCTGAAGGGAGGTCTCACTCCCTTTCAATTAATATTGAAATAATTACAATATATCATAAACAGATGACGTAGTCTTGAAATAATTTTTCAGAAAAGCTTCGTAGAGATTCTTCCAACACTTGCGAGTAAGCCCCGAGCATTTAGATTCATAAAGGTACATAAGGAAAGTAAATCTATTAAGCCCGCTGTGTCTCAATTGATTCACCACAATACATATTTTGTAAACTTTTGAATTAAAAGGATTTTCTACCCGAACAATACGAGTATGTGGCTAAGAATAGTAAACAGTGAACGAGAATTGTAGCAGTTTTCCGTGGTTTCCCCGATCAACACTTGGTGAATGCCGGAGCAGTAACCTATATTGCTCGCGAAAGTTTTCTTGATACATGAGATTCCTAGACCTCACCCAGCGCTGAATAACACGGCCCGTTAGGTTCGACTCGGAACGGCACGTACCAATTAACAATGTTGGCAACAACCGCCTCGTATTTTCAAAACAATCGTAGCATTTCTCGCGAAACGCTTTGGCGAGTTAAGTTCATGTTCACAGTTGGTACGCCCTTTTATTTATTTATTTATTTATTTTTTTATTTTTTAAATTTGTTGCGTCTACCATTTTGACGCAACGCGTGTCCAAGCCCGTTAAGGGGCGTTGAGCGCTTCGCGCTGGGCTGTAATCCTCCATTACATTGCGCACTTGTGGAGTAATCCTCCATTACCTTTTCTGTCATGTCGCGTCACGTCGCAATCAAGAGGACCGCCAGGTAGCATCTCCGCGTACGCGCCTCCTGCCACGCGCTCCTGCGTCACTACCCAGCGGCCAGAATTGGGAAGGAATAAGGATAGGGTTGGGTTTAGGACACTTCACAAGGGTTGGACTAGCCCTTGTGAAGCAGCTGAACTCCTTTTGTTGAAACAAATTTCACATGAGATTCGACGGGAATCGAACCCGGACCTCAGTGGTGAAAGGCTAGCGACTCCGCTATGAGCCACGAGCGAGGCGACGTAGTCGTAATCCGTGACGGAGCCGGAGTCCTCTTCTCCCCGCACCCCGTGCTTCGGAATATCAAGAAAACTTGCGCGAATAAAACTTGGGTTTTTCTAACGTGGCATCTGTGGGTAGTATCTCCAATATGGAATTCGGCACTACTTTTTGCGTCATTTTCAGTCCTGCCGCTAGAGTCGCTTGGCCTGCAGCACTGCTCGATTCCGTCGCGATCATGCGACATTCTGAATCAGGACCAAGAAAGGCGCAAAAAGTCGTGCCGAAATTCAATCTTGGAGATACTACTCACAGATGCCACATTACAAAAAAAACAAGTATAACAAACGAACCACGTATCTCACGTGATCTTTCCTTCCTCTTCCGTGTCATATCTGCACCCCTTACACACATAACTACATGCACCACACTACCAGACAATTTGGGAGCTTAGAATTTGTCCCGAGTGTGGCGGTGCCCCGCCGCTGGCAGGAGATACCCTGAAGTGGAAAAAACCTCACGAGCGGGCGTGTAGGTCGGCGCAGGGCATCACCATCAAATGGGGGAAGAACACTGCCACCCCCCGTGATAAAACATGCACTACACTAACGGCAATAATTGCATTATCAGTTTACGCGCCTGAAACACTTATCCATCAATCCAGTCGGCGGAATGACAAGAATAATAGGAAATAACAGTTTTTATTTATTTATTTATTCAAAAACAGTCAAAAAACTGTATGTGACGTATGGAGG
This sequence comes from Teleogryllus oceanicus, assembly GCA_964035755.1. NCBI lineage: Eukaryota > Metazoa > Arthropoda > Insecta > Orthoptera > Gryllidae > Teleogryllus > Teleogryllus oceanicus. Next base: position 41,153,319 of record CAXIVR010000013.1, read on the forward strand.
AGAAAATCATCTGCGCACGCATTCTTGAGTTTCAGAGTCCCTTCCCAACAATTTCACTATTAATGGTTGAAAGATGAAAAAATAAGTAATAATAATAATAATAATAATAATAATAATAATAATAATAATAATAATAATAATAATAATAAATTTAAAAAAGCGTGAGATTAACATTTCAAAAACTAGATATTCTCATTTCCGAATTGTAGAAAATTTATTTTTAACGAACAGATTTGATTTTTCTGTATTGTTAACAAAATAGATACTCACCCTAAGCTTTAATAGACTTTAATTGTATAGAAACAGTTTTGCAGCAGAAAAGATTTTACTTTTAACTTCAATTTGTGTACCAATTTTAATTGTTTAATTTCATCTGGCAATGCGTTGTAAAGTAACATACATGTATTGTATGCAGTTCAGCGTATTATCCAACATTTGCGAAATGCATGTGATGTATTTCCACTTGTTAATCACCATCAGGCACCCTTCACACAATTTTGTTTTGCATCCATGAGCATGAACAAAAAAGATCGCTCACATGACCGAACAGCATGATTGGACTTCAAGAACCTTAGTCCATATCCGACCAAGAGCTTGGGGCCTGAACAAAACATTAATATTAAATTAAAAATTTTAAAATATATTTAATAGTTGTTAAGTAATGGTTTTATAATTTTCACTTTCTACTACTATTATTATTATTATTATTTATATAATTAGACCAATAATTTCAATATTTTAGTATCTGAACGAAATGTATGTAAAAAGCTGTATCATTATTAAAATAGTTAAAAATGGCTTTTCCTTATTCATTAACTAAAAACTAAAATTTCACTGGCCCGCTATTGTATTTTATTCCCATTATTTAGAGTCCCCAACTACAGTTCCTGTAGCGAATAATGTTTTGTTTCATCCCTATTCTTCATGATTTATTCGAAAGGAACTCCTTCATTCTTCCCTCAAAGGATCTTTCATTAACGTTTGTATAACAGAAGGCTCTGGTTCAGCGACATAAGAGATATTGCGATTAGAATTACTACTGAATTTAAAATGGTTAAAAGTAATGTAGACATTCCGCAGGAGTTGTTCAAATCTGCAAATGCTGCGGTACCTAATTTCTTACCTAAAATTCGTAAGGTATTTACGAAACAAACGTACTATCAGTACAGAAATTGCCGTACGTCTAAGAGAGTTGCTACGAGTTTCACAATACATTATGTGTAATTTAGGTACTAATTATGTGATAATAGCAATAATAAGTTAATAATAATTTTGAAGAGTTTAATACAGTAAAATCATTCTAAACCGGACCGTGTATAAGCCTAAACAGGAAACTTTCACCGGCCTGTGAAGTTAAATGGTATTTTACACAGCATAAATCGGAACCTCTTCAACGCGGAAACGGAACGGTTTTTCAAGTCCTGCAGGGAAAAAAATCTTTATAAAACGGAATTCCTGAGAATTAAATGCAATTGGCAGGGAGGCGCGAGATGTCCTTGATGAAATGAACGCATCTGAACGCTTGTTTTAAATTCTCTATTCCTGTGACAGGCGATTTAGTCGTGGCAGCCGGACTTTGAAGGAGACGGGCTTCAGCTGTCAGCGTAGAATTCGACCTTGGCTCTCAAGGCGTAGGCCTTAAGGGCCTTAAAAGCCCTCTCTCCCGACTCTCTGAGCGTGGGAAGGTGTAGGGCATGGCTTCCAATCGCGCATCTCCCTGCTGCGCGTTGAAAAGCATAACCCCATAATGCTCAAGGCCATGCGAGTGTATCATAAAATCATAGTGCCGGGTTGTGCGGGAAAATGTTTTTCACCGTGACTGTGACGCCGTGAAAAAAGTATTTTACGCACGGCGACGACACGTTTTTCAGATGTTTTAAAAGAAAATAAATTTTACGCACGCGTAGCAGTGTGCATTGAAAGTCAGCAAACAGTCCGAATATAGCCAGGAAGAGGTGTATTTTTTAACTATGTGTGAATGAAGAGTATTTAATATTCATTTATTGTTGATTTCTTTCATAAATACCCTATATGTTAATGTATTTAGATAATTATAATAAAGACACGTAATTCACTGCTTACAGGGTAGAAACGTCAATATCAGGTTATAAAATGGCCAACTTTGCATAAAACGAAAACCTGCCTAAACCGATTTTTTTTGTGTCCCGATCGACTTCGAGTTTACTGTAATAGCGAAATGAAAGCTGTTTTGCCATTAATGTGTGCTTTATTTTCTTAGTTGACTTGTAAGCCACCTACCGTGCGTAAAAGTGTTTTTCGTCGTGACTGTGACGCCGAGAAAAAAGTATTTTACGCACGGCGACGACACGTTTTTCAGATGTTTTAAAAGAAAAGAAATTTCACGCACGCGTAGCAGCACCCAGAAACTCACACTTTATACGACCGTAGAAAAAAATTAACACGAAATAATGCGATTGTATGCTCAATGCGAAAAATTAATCGCTTGCATCGCAGTCAAGTTAATTTTAATTAAAAAATTAAAATTAAATAGTATTTTTTAATTAATATTTGTTTGATACTTTTGAAATATTAAAAAAATTAAAACTAAATAAGAGTATTTTTTAATTTAAAATTTGTTTTAAAAATTTAACTTAAAATGAACTTAATTAAGAAAATTCAAATTTAAAAACTTTTAAAAAATATTTTTTTCATTTTTAAAATTTAAATTTAAAATGTTTAAAATTAGTTTTTAAATTTAAAATGTGTTTACAATTTTTTAAATTTAAAATTTGTTTCCAACATTATTTTTAAAATTTAAAATTTATTTACAAAATCATTTTTTAATTTAAAATTTGTTTCAAACATTATTTTTGAAATTAAATATTTGTTTACAAAATAATTTTTTAAATTTTTTTATTTACAAAAATTTTAAAAAAACAGCAAGTTAAAAAATTGTTGTTGCTTGATCACGCGCGCAGGTCCATCGCGGCCAAATTCGACCGGCCCATCGTGCACGAGGGCATCCCCGGGCTGCGGTACACGGCGGACTTCGGCGACCAGAGCTCGGTGCCCGAGGAGAAGTGCTTCTGCCCGGCCGAGGACCAGTGCATGAAGCGGGGCGCCATGGACCTCTTCCCATGTGCAGGTGGGACCTCCTCCCTCTCCATTCATTAGCGATCCACAGGGAATGCTATTTATTGTAATAAAAAAAATGCAGAATGTGTACATATATATGTATTTATTTTTTCCAAAACACGTAAGTTTGATTGATTGATTGATTTTTTCGTGTTTCCGGGCACGCCAACTACTGTGGTCATTAGTCCCGTTAGTGTAGTGCATGCGTTTTTTCTCGGGAGACGGCGGTGATCTTTCCCCGCTGGATGGTGAGATCCGGCGCCGATTTACCGTCGGCTAGCGGGGTTTTCCCCCTAACCAGGACTCTCCCACCAGCGGGGCACCGCCCCGGCCGGGATAAGCTCTAAGCTCCCGAGCGGTCTCCCGGAATATGTGGTAGTGTAGTGCATGTTAGTGTAGGTGTGTGTGTGTGTGTGTGTGTGTGTGTGTAAGGGGAGAGGATAGGACAAGGAAGAGGAAGGACAGATCGCGCGCGGTCCGTGGCCCGTTTGGTAGGGTACTGATCCGGAATTCATCTGGTGTTGATCGGAGAAACCACGGAAAACTACCGATCAGAGCAGCCGGCCACTAGAATTCTCTTCCAGAAATCGACTGAATTCGACCTAGCAGAAAAGCTAGGGTCGAAAATCCTGCCGCGTCAGGACTCGAATCTAGGACCTCCAGGTCAGAGGCGCTGCAGTGACATCAGTTGATGCACTGAGCTACCGCTCCCGGTAAAACACGTAAGAAAAATAGAAAATATGTTAAATAAAAATTCATTATTGTGTTTAAATTTGTTTTCTATAAATATTATCGGAGCATACAACGACGTCGATCAGTTCTTAACAAGGATCTGGAGTGGCTGAAAGTAGTTTCTACATCTACAAAATTAATTGTACATATTATTTACTATTTTACTATTTAATAGACTTCAGCAGACAAGAATTTTGTTCGAAATATAAAATAAAAGGTCATAATATATATTACAATGTTTGCGAGGACCCAAGTCCAACTGAATACTAATACTGTGTAGCAAATGTGGTAAGACACTTCTTCTTTAATTTTTGTTTTTTTAATTTTTTAAACGAGTAACGAATGTGCTGTTGGAAACGAGCAAGCATGTGGTGGAAATTACTTTTGTTCACAAAAATCCACTCATCCTTGACTCCGACTGCGTAGTAAGCCGGGGGAGGGAGACAACTTGTGACGAAGTGGTCATGGAAGAGCAGGATCGTTACATTTGGATTTGAGTACTATACTTTGATTTATTTAACACGACGCGTCAAGGTCACGAGCTGGATGGCGAGGGGGGCATTGTCATCCAATCGGTAGCTCCAATCCAAAAATTTAAATCGTAACGAAGCTTCCGATTAGATGTCAGTGTCCCCCTCTTCGCCCAGTTCGTGACCTTCAGGCGCCACGTTAAATAAATCGGAGTATATACAGCTGACTCAAGTAACTTTAGCACCTCGTGCTGTTTTTGAACGGTTGAAGTTCTTGTAAAGCAATTTTCACCGAAGAGAATGAGGGAATGTGGCTAATTAATATATCTATTCATTTCTATTTGATCATTTTTATTTTTCGAGATATTGATTTTTTTTCAAATCGAACTATACATATTTTTTAGTCTATCATGACGAATGTGAAAGGACGAATTCAATGGTATACATATTGTCGTATGTTAGATAAGCATTTTCTTGAGTAATTATGAATTTTTGCAACTCGTATTTAACGAATATTGTAACGACCCGAGCATGTGCTAGCAGGGTGAGCTCTACGCGACCTTCGTTGATGGACTGTTATATTTAAAATATACGTTAAACACGAGTCGCAAAAAATCAAAATTACTAAAAAAAAATGCTTATCGAACATATAACAATACATATCATTGGATTAATCTTTTTACACTTGTCATGATGGCCTAAAAATGCATGAATAATTCCATTTGAATAAAACAAAGTAACCTCAATGTCTCTTACAATACAAGTTAAAAATCGAAAAGTATATATGCATTAAGTAGCTCCATTCCCTCATGCATTTTAGTGAAAACTGCACTGCAATAACTTCAACCATCGAAAAATTACAGGAACACCTAAAGATACGTGACTCATTCCATATAGCACTGTGATAACTTTTGAGCACGAGTAGAATTCACCTCTGCATTGAGTAAGTTGGGCTAAATACAAGTCGACACTGATCAGTTGCTCGTTCTGCAGCAGTAGGTACATCTCTACGGTCATCGCAAGAACGTAACTACGAGGCACGTCCAGAAAGTAAGTTCCGTTTGGTAATAATATTAAATTGTGTACAGATACAGAAAAGTTATTTATTGCACAAAATTCTACAACTCTTAAACTACTTTTCCACATAACTGCCGAAATTTTGCAGGCATTTGTCATAGCGTGGCACAAGTTTTTGTATACCTTCTTCATAGAAATTTGCCGCCTGTGTCTTCAACCAGTTGGAAACAGTTTCTTTCGGCTCGTCGTCATCGTTGAAATGTTGACCGCCAAGGAAAGACTTGAGATGTAAGAACAGATGAAAGTCGCTAGGAGCGAGGTCAGGGCTGTACGGAGGATGGTCAAACACGTCCCAGCCAAATCCCTGTAGGTTTTTCGTCACATTTGCAGTGTGTGGTCGTGCGTTGTCGTGAAGAAAAACAACACCTTTCGACAGCGATCCTCAGCGCTTATTCTGTATTGCGCGGGTCAATTTCTGAAGTGTCTCGCAATACGCATCTGCTGTGATTGTTTGACCACGCGGTAAGAAATCAATGAGTAAGATGCCTTTCCAGTCCCAGAACACTATGCACATCATTTTTCGAGGTGTCAAGATTTGCTTGGGCTTAACCTTTGCTGGGGATGAAGGGTGCCTCCATTCCATTGATTGACATTTACTTTCAGGGGGTCGTAATAAACCCAAGTTTCGTCTCCTGTGACTATCTGTGTCAGAAATTCTTCGCCGCTTTCAGCATAACAGGTCAAAAACTGAAGTGCACTACCCATCCGTTTTGTTTTGTGTTGCTCAGTAAGAATCTGTGGTACCCAACGTGAGCAAAGTTTACGAAATTTCAGTTATTCGGTAACAATTTCATGCAATAGTGATCGTGAAATTGGGGGAAATTCCATAGCGAGAGCACTAATTGTAAACCTTCGGTTTTCCTGGATCTTGTCATCAATCGCGTGAACCAGTTCTTCTGTAACCAAAGATGGACGCCCACTTCGTTCTTCATCGTGCACATCACTACGTCCGTCATTGAACTGTCGAACTCATCTTCTCACCATTGAATCACTCATCGCATTTGGTCCGTAAACATCGCAAATTTGCCGATAAATTTCACTTAGTTTCACTTTCCTCGCATTCAGAAAACGAATCAGAGATCTGATTTCACAAGCGGCGGGATTTTCAATCAACACCGACATTGTAAACAAGCACAACAAAGCGTACGTGACTGACAGCGATCTCCAAATGGCGCACGTTTCTTCTCCTTGATACAGAGCGTCTACCGCGCATGTGCGGAACTGCGATCTCAGTGCTGCAACGGAGATAAATTGAAACGGAACTTACTTTCTGGACGTACTTCGTATATTCCGATTTAAACATAGTGGCACTTCAAGGTTGCGAGCTGGAAGCTAAGGGGGGGGGACATTTTCATGATTTCGTGCGCGTCTACTATTCAGGTCATTAGTCCTGTAAGTGCGGTGCATGTTTTTTTCCTCGGCGGAAGGTGGCGGTGGTCTTCCCCCACTGGATAACGAGATCCGGCGCCGATCAGAGCAGCCGGCCCCTAGAATTCTCCAGACACCGACAGAACTCGACCTAGCTATCTGGTTAGTGTCGAAAATCCTGCCATCGTCGGGACTGGAACCTAGGACCTCCCAGTCAGTTGTTGGTGTGATCCACCTTCCCATTCCTTTTCATCCAATCGGGAGCTCCAATGCCAAAAATTTAAGTCGTAACGAAGCTTCAGATTGAATGACAGTGTCCCTCTTTCCCAGTCCAACTAGTGACCTTGAAGTGCCACTATATTTAAATCGAAGTTTAAATAAGTGAAACTTCATTAATCGGCACTGATTCTACTCAGCTGCACGGAGTGGAGCGATCCGCACAGTACGACGGCCGACTAATCTTTGTCGGTTTTGTCGACGAACGTCTAATCTTTTGCCCTGTTCTTTTTTCAGGTTCACCAGTTGTCGCTACGTTGCCACATTTCTACCTGGCTCATGAAGAGTACCAAAAAGGAGTAGACGGCTTGGAACCATCGCAAGACAAACACGAAATTGAGCTTAACTTCGAGCCGGTATGTATCTACAAATGTGTTTTTTAATACTGATATTAAAAATAGTGGACAGGAGGCAACGGATTATTCGAACACTGTGTAGTAATAAATATTTCTGTGAGATTATTAATGCTCACTTTTGAAATGATTACAAGTCTCTTTATTCACTATGATTATCAAAGACCTAAATAATAGAAGTGAATAAATAAATACATAATAGTTATACACCAAGGAAATAATGAGGGTTGTAATGATCGAGCGGCGACAAAATGCCCCAGGGCCTTTGGTCGAAGGTCATTTTGTCGTCCGAGACCATTAAAACCAGTGAACGCCCGTAGTACATTATATAATTTTGTACTTAATTTTATTGATTCAGGTTTACCTATTTACTTACTAATTAGACTAGTTTTTTTTATATTTCTCTCCTATAATTCCCTCCATAAGAGAATACGTTGCATCATCCATTATTTTCATAGTTCCCTCATAACCGCGATCCTTTCGATCCAGGTACCTTATGCAGTGTGTACCGCGCTCCGTGTCAAAAGCAATAACAAGCTATAACGTATCAGTAAAAAATTAGTAAGAAATTATATTTTCTCCTGTTTAAGCAGTTGCGCACCAAAGGGGGAGGGGTCAAACATGGACTTCAGTGTAGTTTTATTTCCATATCGTTGTTTACGTAATGAGCTACTATTTCATCGTCTAGGAATTTCATGATTTTCACCTTTCTGAACTCTTAGTGATAGTCTTTTAGCGCTTATCGGATGTTTAAAAAAATCTAAACCATCACCATGACCGTACCGTAAAAAATTAGTAAGAAATTATATTTTCTCCTGTTTAAGCAGTTGCGCACCAAAGGGGGAGGGGTCAAACATGGACTTCAGTGTAGTTTTATTCCCATATCGTTGTTTACGTAATGAGCTACTATTTCATCGTCTAGGAATTTCATGATTATAACCTTTCTGAACTCTTAGTGATAGTCTTTTAGCGCTTATCGGATGTTTAAAAAAATCTAAACCATCACCATGACCGTACCGTAAAAAATTAGTAAGAAATTATATTTTCTCCTGTTTAAGCAGTTGCGCACCAAAGGGGGAGGGGTCAAACATGGACTTCAGTGTAGTTTTATTTCCATATCGTTGTTTACGTAATGAGCTACTATTTCATCGTCTAGGAATTTCATGATTTTCACCTTTCTGAACTCTTAGTGATAGTCTTTAGCGCTTATCGGATGTTTAAAAAATCTAAACCATCACCATGACCGTACCGTAAAAATTAGTAAGAAATTATATTTTCTCCTGTTTAAGCAGTTGCGCACCAAAGGGGGAGGGTCAAACATGGACTTCAGTGTAGTTTTATTCCCATATCGTTGTTTACGTAATGAGCTACTATTTCATCGTCTAGGAATTTCATGATTATAACCTTTCTGAACTCTTAGTGATAGTCTTTTAGCGCTTATCGGATGTTTAAAAAAATCTAAACCATCACCATGACCGTACCGTAAAAAATTAGTAAGAAATTATATTTTCTCCTGTTTAAGCAGTTGCGCACCAAAGGGGGAGGGGTCAAACATGGACTTCAGTGTAGTTTTATTTCCATATCGTTGTTTACGTAATGAGCTACTATTTCATCGTCTAGGAATTTCATGATTTTCACCTTTCTGAACTCTTAGTGATAGTCTTTTAGCGCTTATCGGATGTTTAAAAAAATCTAAACCATCACCATGACCGTACCGTAAAAAATTAGTAAGAAATTATATTTTCTCCTGTTTAAGCAGTTGCGCACCAAAGGGGGAGGGGTCAAACATGGACTTCAGTGTAGTTTTATTCCCATATCGTTGTTTACGTAATGAGCTACTATTTCATCGTCTAGGAATTTCATGATTATAACCTTTCTGAACTCTTAGTGATAGTCTTTTAGCGCTTATCGGATGTTTAAAAAAATCTAAACCATCACCATGACCGTACCGTAAAAAATTAGTAAGAAATTATATTTTCTCCTGTTTAAGCAGTTGCGCACCAAAGGGGGAGGGGTCAAACATGGACTTCAGTGTAGTTTTATTCCCATATCGTTGTTTACGTAATGAGCTACTATTTCATCGTCTAGGAATTTCATGATTATAACCTTTCTGAACTCTTAGTGATAGTCTTTTAGCGCTTATCGGATGTTTAAAAAAATCTAAACCATCACCATGACCGTACCGTACGATCGATAAATACCGTAAACCGTACTTAACATCGATGATTTAATTTTTGAATATCGATGCTTGGTAACATCATGTCGCATAACAGAAGCCATAGTGGAAAGAGATGGGTGAGCTTTTGCACATCGTATCCCACTTCAGCCAATAAGCTTCAAGCACTACATTGCGTCACAATATTAGGGGGAATTTTACATGCAGACAGATACCAAAATCATCTTGTTACAAATAATTGAAACAGATATATGAAACATTTCTTGTAAATGTTCCATCTTGTACACCTTCATAGTGTTATTTCTGGTTAGTCACCGTTGAAATTTGTCACTTCATGCCACTTTCAAAATGTTTCGTAACACTTCTCGCTCTCCAACCAACATGGCGGCCACTGTCTGGTCTGGCTCTTCAAACGAAGTGCTCGTGTTGTGGTCACGTGGTTCGTGATGCAAACTGGTGCTGCACAGAATGAGCAAAAAATGGTGCACCAGAGCGACCCACCCATCTCTTTCCACCATGACTAAAGCTGACACGTGTGGTCCTCGTTCTGAGCAGATCACTGGCAGACCACCTTCTATCCATTTGTAATATACTTATTCAAAAGGAAAACAATTGGCAAAAACTACCGTATAAGAAGCTCATTGAGACAAAATTATTAGCAAGACAGACAGTTCTATTTAACACAGCCACGAACGTTTCTAATTAGCCATTCCAATAGGTTGCCAAGCTAATGGTAAATCGGTAATGGGAATTTTTCTGTTTTTTTCTCCCTTTCACAAATTCAAAATTTATTGCTTATTTATCCTTGAAAATGGATTTTACTACATGGGAGTTTTTTTTCTCCCTTTCAAAATTCAAAATTTAAGTACTATATGAGTTAGTGTAGGGATCACAGAATTTTGAAAATGTGCACACAATTCACTTTTTCCCATAGCACGTCATACGCAGTTTTTTAACTGTTTTCTTGACGTAAAAATAAATAAATAAATAAATAAATAAATCGCGCAAAAATATTTCAAAATTCAAGTATCAATTATGCCTAAACGGCGCGCGTAACAAAAAAAGTTGTAAGAAATTTTATGTAGAATATTTTGGTAATGAGTATTTGTCTGTAAATTCGATACTTTTTGAGATATTGGCAAAAATGCAGACGAACATGTTATTTGTTCATGTTTTTTTGTTATAACTCAGATTCCAACGAAAATATTTTTTGGCAAACATCAAATTCATATTCAGCACCTAAAAATAAAACAAAGCAGCAAAAAGATCAAAACTACAACAAAATGTTTCTTGTATACCAGCATTATGAACGTCCTTTCTTGTTGCAAGACATCCTTCATAACCGGTTATATTACGGTACAAATGATGTATTCGATTTTATGACACGAATGATTGTCATCACACGTTTAGCCAATCGCAACGAGAGAATCGTGGGGTGATAGAGGTAAACGAAACAACCAACAACCATTTTCTCGTTCAGATGTAAAATACCCGAAACATTTGACAAGAATTTTGTTTCGCAAAATTAAGTTTGATTCTCTTATAAATTTGCTAGCGGAACCCGGCAATGTTGTTCGGGCCTTCATACCCCTCCTTCCTTTGCCTCTCCCTCTCTCTCACTCGACCTCGTCTCTCCTTCTCTCTCTCTCGACGTCATCTCTCCCCTCTCGACGTCTCTCCCCCTTCTCTCTCGACGTCGTCTCCCCCCTCGACGTCTCCCCTCCCTCTGTAGTCCCTCGACGTCATCTCCCCCTCCCTCTCGTCGACGTCCCTCCCCCCTCTGTACGTCTCTCCCCCTCCCTCTGTACGTCTCTCCCCCTCCCTCTCGACGTCTCTCTCCCTCCTCTCGACGTCCCTCCCCCTCCCTCCCGACGTCACTCCCCCTCTCTCCAGACGTCCCTACCCCTCTCTCGACGTCCCTCCCCCTCCCTCCCGACGTCACTCCCTCTCTCCAGACGTCCCTACCCCTCTCTCGACGTCTCTCCCCCTCTCTCTCTCGACGTTTCTCCCTCTCTCCCCTCCTTCTGACGTCTCTCCCTCCCTCTCACGTCTCTCCCCTCCCTCTGTACGTCTCTCCCCCTCCCTCTCGACGTCTCTCCCCCTCTCTCGACATCTTCGCCTCAGTCTCTCCCTTGGTCTTTGTCTTTGTCTGTGTCTCTCTTTGTGTGTGCCTGCTCCCTCTGTCCCTCTCACATTTAGTTGCAGTTTCTGCGCAGGTGGGGTAAGAAGCGCTCGACCACCAAAAATGTAATAGAAGGTTCATGAAGTTTTCATCCTGTAGATTACGGTGTGAGAAACTGTGCTTTGAAGTCTCCGTCTCAAAATTTTAGTTTTTAATGCCCCAGAGAGCATCGTTTAGGAGCAGCGGCCAGAATCGTTTAGGAGTTATTTAACGACATGGATTCAAAAGCCGCGTGTTGCAAGTTGCATTTGAAATTAATTACTTTTGTTCTACAGCGCGATCATTTTTTTCGTGAAGTTTTTCGATATTTTAATAGTTATTTTGCTATGCGCGGTGGAGATAAACCCCAGAAATCAGAGATAATTAAAATTGGTCCAGTCGTTCTTGAGTTATAAATGGTGTAAATAACCCGACTTCGTTTTATTTATTTAGATAATGATGTTAATAAAAAAATATTGTAAGCAACTCGTTTATAATGTTGCTTTATTCCATTCGTACACATTTGAAAACGCGCTTCCTATGTCGCTCTCTTTCAAAACAAGTTCACGCGCAATAAAGCTTAACATTCTGGTTTGACGGTGAATTGTCGTTGGCATTTAAATAATTTAAGGCGCCATTGCCAACAATACTGTTTACTTCAACAAGAGCAGCCTTCAATAGCTCTGCCATCATCGTCAGTTTTCTGCTGTATGGAAGCCACAAAACGACTACGTCGTCTACGAGTCGTTTTTGTGACTTCCATACGGTACAAAACTGATGATGGCGAAGAAATTTGTTGCGTCTACAACTTGACGCAACGCGTCTCCAAGCCCCTTAATGAGCGTTGAGCGCTTTGCACTGGGGAGTAATCCTCCGTTAACCTTTTCTTATATCATGTCACGTTACGAAGCAGTCAGTTGTCAAGAGGACCGCCAGGTAGTATCTCCGCGTACGCGCCTCCTGCTACGCGCTCCTGCGTCACTACCCAGCGGCCAGAATTGGGAAGGAATAAGGATAGGGGTACGGTTTAGGACACTTCACAGGGGTTGAACTAGCCCTAGTGAAGCAACCAAACTCGTTTTGTTGGGACAAATTTCACATGAGTTTCGACGGGAATCGAACCCGGACCTGTGGTGAAAGGCCAATCGAAAGGTGCTCTTGTTGAAGTAAACAATATTCTTGGCAATGACAACGCCTTGAATTATTTCAAGTTTAACGGTTGATCCGGGGTTTAGGGTGGCACGGTTCCTTTGGTTCCTTTTATAATTCATTATTTCTCGCGATTCCTATTTTTATAGTTGCGCGGTTCACTATAACAACTGAATTATTTATGTTCAATGTTAAACGAGAAGAAATTACCTGATAATTTGTTGGCGTGGAATTGTATTTTCGCATTTCAAGTCTTCTTCAAATCGGTTTGTGTGTCTATTCAGATGGAAGGTATGAATTTTCTTAAAAGTGAGTGTTCCCTTTAAAATAAATTCTCTTAAAAGTGAGGCAGGTATATAATACAGCGTGAGAGCCGACAGCGGAGGCGCGAACCGGGTCTCGAGAGCGAGGGCCGGAAGGCCCTCGCGAACGTAGCGCGTTGGATCCGTCGGGTAGCGACGTGCGCAAGCACGTCGCGGACCACTTGGTGAGAAAAAAAATGCGTTGGTTAAAGAATTGTGTAGGTTATAAAATTAAATTTGTAGCGTGAAAAGTACGAATAATCAGTTCGCTTAATGAGAGTACGGAGATTGATACGTACTGGGGGGCTTGGAGCAGAGGGGTAGCTAATCTCCGGATCTACCTTTATTTTAAATAATTATATTTATTGCTGTAACGTCATGAACTTAACTACGTATAAACAAGGATTCAGTTCATGGAGTCGATTCTCTTCTAATGAACCGAATCAGTGAATCAAAGGAACCGTGCCACCCTAAACTCGGGATTTACCAAGTTTAACATTCTAAGCTAACTGCATAAAGAGTATTTTCGTGCGCGTAATGAGTGTAGACTCTTCTGTTCTGCGCAGATCACGGGCACGCCGCTGGAGGCTCGCAAGCGCTTGCAGTTCAGCCTCCCGCTCCATCCGGTGGAGAAGGTGGCACTGCTAGCCAACGTGCCTACCGCCCTCGTGCCGCTCTTCTGGGTGGAGGAGGTGGGTAACGCCTCGCAACCGCCTTCTATTCACCCTTACCCACTGGCGTCCTGTCCGTTTCACCCCAACGCTGGAACACCACTTTCAATGAACACGCAACTGCTGGCGTCTGGTGAATCTGACCCGAAGAAAAGGAGTTTGCTACACCAATTTCAATTAACCCTTAACTGCTGATGACGGGTGAATCTGAACCGAAGAAAGGGAGGTTGCTACACCACTTTCAATTATGGCATCAGGTCAATCTGACCCGAAAGCAAGGAGGTTGCTACACCAATTTCAATTAACCCTTAACTGCTGATGACGGGTGAATCTGAACCGAAGAAAGGGAGGTTGCTACACCACTTTCAATTAATCCTTAACTGCTGGCGACGGCCTTAACTGCTGATGACGGGTGAATCTGACCCGAAGAAAAGGAGGTTGCTACACCAATTTCAATTAACCCTTAACTGCTGACGTCGAGTCAGTTTGACCCGAAAGCAAGGAGGTTGCTACACCAATTTCAATTAACCCTTAACTGCTGATGACGGGTGAATCTGACCCGAAGAAAAGGAGGTTGCTACACCACTTTCAATTTGCTCTAAACTGCTGGCATCAGGTCAATTTGACCCGAAGGCAAGGAGGTTGCTACATCAATTTCAATTAACCCCTATTAACTGACGTCGGGTCACTTTGACCCGAAAGCAAGGAGGTTGCTACACCAATTTCAAAGAACCCTCACCTACTGGCGTCGGGTCAAATTGGCCCGAAGGAATGGACGTTGGTACATCTCGCAACCAATTCAAACGTTTATTAGTAAAGAAAACAGTTATTTATGCATCAAGGGCATTATAATGATAGAGAGGCGACATAAGGTTTTGATTGAGGTGTCGCTTGAGTGATGCTGGGCGCGTCAACTGATAAGGTCATTAGTCCGGTAAGTGCAGTACAAGTTGTTTCCTATGGAGGTCGGGGGGGATCTTCCCCTGCTACATGATGAGGTCCGGCCCCGACCTACACGTCGACTTGCGGGGTTTTCCCCAACCAGGTATCTCCCACCAGCGGAGTACTGTCTCAGCCAGGACAAGCTCTAAGCTCCTGACCCGGCATGTGTGCATGTAAAAGGGGTGAGGATTGATTTGATTTGATTTTTTCGTGTTTCCGGGCACGTCAACTGCTTTGGTCATTAGTCCCGTTAGTGTAGTGCATTTTTTTTCTCGGGAGATGGCGGTGATCTTCCCCCGCTGGATGGCGAGATCCGGCGCCGACCTACCATCGGCTAGTGGGTTTTCCCCTTAACCAGGACTCTCCCACCAGCGGGGCACCGCCGCAGCCGGGACAAGCTCTAAGCTCCCGACCGGTCTCCCGATATATGTGGTAGTTTGTGTGTCTGTGTGTAAGCAAGGGGTGAGGTTAGGACAAGAAAGAGGGAGTAAAGATTGCGCGTGGTCTGTAGGGATCTGCTCCGACATTCGCCTGACCGTAGCAGTTGACACGTCACAGAAATCAATCAATCAAAACTTCATTCAAAAATTGTATGTCGGGTGATAACAAAGGTCTTCTGGACCCCCGACCGCGTCCATTGTTTTCATTGATTGGTTCATTGTTCATTACACTGGTTAGGCGGAAGAGCAGGCCTTACGGCCTGAGCCTCGCCAGAAATAAAGACATTATTATTATTATTATTATTATTATTATTATTATTATTATTATTATTATTATTATTATTATTATTATTATTTTACCAATTTCTGTAGATATACACTGGTGCCGGGGTTCTCAAAATCACCCAAGGCAACAATGGTTCGCACGTAAAGTGGAACAAGAATATATTTTGATTTTTATCAATCAAGTCAGACTTAAGAATTTACGGACTATATTTGTGTTCCAAAATAATAATTATTATTATTATTGTTATTATTATTTTGTTATTATTATTATTGTTGTTATTATTATTGTTGTTATTATTATTGTTGTTATTATTATTATTATTATTGTTGTTATTATTATTGTTATTGTTATTATTATTATTGACCATTTGCGTGTCCGCAGGGCCTGGCGCTGCCCCAGATGTACGTGGACCAACTGAAGTCCACTCTCTTCCGCGCCATGAAGATCATGGGCATCCTCAAGTGGGTCATGATGGCGGCCGGGGTGGGCATGGGAGGCGTCGGTGGGTTCCTGCTCTATAAAAAGAAACAGGAACTCGCGCTCAACTCCATCAGCATCAACTCCAACCCGTCCAAGGTCACAAGCGTCTCAACAGTGAACACCGATTTCAACGGAATGCCCAAGTTCTAGACAGCCACTAGGTCCAAGGACACCAATCTGTGAAAAGGGATTGAAACGGACCCATGTTCTAGACAACGCTTTCGACCAGGGTGCAACTCGTGTAAGGTCATCGGCATCTTAACAGGAAATAGCGATTTAAACGTCGTGTCACAGTTCTAAGCAATGGCTTTCAGTCAGGGTCCAACCCGTCGAAGGTCATTAGCGACTGAACAGTGTTCAGCGATTTAAACGTATTGCCCGAGTTCTAGGCAACAGCTTTTGACCAGGGTTCAACCCGTCTAAGGTCACCAGAGCGTGAACAGTGAATTTAAAAGGAATGTCCAACGTCTAGACAACCGTTTTCGTCGAGGGTACAACCCGTTCAATGTCACCAATGCCTAACAGTGAATTGAACAGAATGACTTAGTTCTTGGCAACGGTTTTCGTCCAGGATCCAACCTGTCTAAGGTTATCAGCGTCTTAACAAAGGGCAGAGATTTAAACAAAATGTCCAAGTTCTTGACCGATCTAAAATAACTGTTCCATGTGAATAATGTTCGTGCAGACACTAGAGAGCTTTAGCAACAGTTCGCCTGGAAGACTTCCAGTCCCTGTGACTACAACAGCTACGCCACGTATCATGTCATGAGCGTTACTACCAAGGAGCATAAATTCATGTTTTGAAAAAAAGTAGATTGATCATTATTTTTAATTATTAAAATAAACTTAACACGAACACTTATAGAATTAGTATGATTGTTTAATAACAGACACATTTATGTTGTATCGGTCTTGATATTGTTAGCGGTTATTTAATGTATGTAACCTATTTAGGAGTATTTATTTACACAAAGTGCGCTCTCGAAGGATTGCCAATCAGGAAAATCTTATTTTATTGCTTATTGTCATTATTCTATTAAACGTTCACAGCATTAAAGCTTGTCAAGATTTAAAACATTAGGTTTTTAATAAATTGAAAATATAATTAATTAAGCATTTGTGGAAAAGTAATAAAGATTGAAATAGAAAAAATGTTCTACGCGAAACCTGATTTCTTTTAACCCAATGGTCATCTGGTCATTATTGGGGCATAATGGCTGTTACATTCATTCGTAGCTTGTTTACAAAGGGAAGTTTTTATAATTTAGTGCTATTTTGTACATGAACATTTTTACTGTAGCAAGGACACTGTAAGTTAAGTTCAATTTTTTTTGTTCTGAGGCTGTTGCTGTCATCTGCTTATAGCGGATGTAGAGCCAATCATTATCTTCCGAACTGGTCATGTACACGCTTTACATCGCGAATTGTTTGAATTAAATTACTTTGTGTTTGACAGTTTGAAGTAAGTGGCATAAAACACGGCAACAACTAATCAGAAGCCTTTCCATTTTCGTAATGAGGTCATTCCAAAACTGAAAGAATATTCTGCTTGTCAAGCATCCGTTTACTCGCACTTTTATATTTAAAATAAAAGTTTTTGTTTAGATGTGGTGTAGTTTGCTATTTTTACTGGCTTTAAAGAATAAACACTAATTTTATTTAAAAAGTCGTAAAAATAAATAAACGCTTATCTGCCTTCATTTGTAACTAAATGTTAATCAGTGTGTCAATAATTACCATCACAGCTCCATACAAGGTGTAAAATCATGAAGTGCTATAAGATGTCGAACGACTAGACAGCAATAAAACTGACAAGAAAATTAATAGTTTAATATACGCTTGTAAGTAGTATGGCCGAAGAAAAAATTGTACCTGGTGCAAGTTCTGTTGAAAAGT
Organism: Teleogryllus oceanicus; assembly: GCA_964035755.1. Classification (NCBI taxonomy): domain Eukaryota; kingdom Metazoa; phylum Arthropoda; class Insecta; order Orthoptera; family Gryllidae; genus Teleogryllus; species Teleogryllus oceanicus. The sequence goes on from CAXIVR010000013.1 coordinate 41,171,194, forward strand.
TGTTGAGAAAACCTTTTGGTGCTGAGAGAGGGATTGTATTAAATTATGAACTTTTCTTAATATACTGAGATATCACTACGATGTAACTGTGTTTTAAACTTTTATTCCATTACTAAAATAATGGTTGAAATAATTAACTCTTAGTGGTGTATAATGTAGTTTCTTCAGATATCTCAAAGTACAAAAAAGGCACAAACTTCTAGAACATGTTCAAGATTGTAAAATTTCCTCATTTTGCCACAGAACATGTGATGTCAAGTTTTATATAATTAAGTTAAACCCGTATAATTACGTTTGTAATATGCTACACATGTGACATTGCACCCTGATCGCCAAGCAAAACTCAGTACACTAGTGTTCGGCAGGTCTGGTGCAGATGCAGTCAAAGCCAAATATGTGGTAAATCTCCCGAGCTCCAGTTTATTATAGGCCTCATTATTTCTCAGACGTACATTTCACGTACTTTTTATGTACTCATATAAGGACTTTCAGATTCTGTGAACGTGGCCAGAATCAGTTATGTATCACTGCATTCTGTGTGAGTGAGATAATGGAGTGCCGTTGGCTCTCCCAAAGTACAGATAGGCGCAAATGCACCGTGCAGTAGAGTTGGTGTGCGCGCTTCAGCATTTTTGAAATTAATTTCCAAATGTCTTCTGGAATTTCAAATTGTATATTAACGAGGACTAGTACCAGACGAAAGGAGTTTGTTCTCGAAACATCTCCAGACGTAGGGTAGTGTTTATTCGTGATCGAGAACTACTTATGACACAATTCGCTACCTTAGGATCGGACTGACGTAACTAAAATGTTTGCGATTTTGCATTCACAGCCACTTTTACAATCAAAACTTATTTCTGTATCCTAGGAGCTAACAAACATATCACTAGGTGTGTTAGTAAAGAAGTCAGAATTCGACATATCAACAAAATTATATATTTTATTATAGTCAAAGGAAAGTAAAAGGTGTCATATTTGTCCGACGCCAAATATTTCGTGTGTAGTTACGCCAGTTTGGCCCTGTCAGTAGCGTAACGAAATTAGTGCAGGCTGCCCGCAAAACTTTTATCCGGGCCCCTTTCTGAAGCTGGATAGCAAACACAAGAAGTGTTAGTAGTTTAAATAATAAAAAAATATCCCCTAAAAATAGGCCCTGTTTTACCTGGGCCCGCCCTCATCGCAGGCCCAAACATTAAACCACTGCCTAAGGTAGTGAATTGTAATACTGATAGTTCCTGAGAAATGATTATTAGGTGGGAGAAATCGAGAAATACTACACAATCCACAGGTTTCTTTCACATTTGATTCACAGATCGTTGAATTCACAAATTGCTCAAGTTGAAACAGATATGACAATGCTATCGATACCTCTCTTCTAAGAATGGAAGGGATCATTGGAATATGACCAACAAGTGAGGTTTTTACGGTTCCTATTCTGAGACTTTTCCACTTCAAAATTGAACAACTGTGAATTGTGTCAGTCGCATGCATGAACTCGCCCAGCGGCCCTTGTATTCCAGAAGGCACTGGCTCACCCTGAAGCTCGGCATACAAAATGTAAATATGTAAGATTAAAATAAGCAAAAACAATTCTTCTTTGGTTTCCCCTTTGTCATCCCTATCTCATTGCACAAATAAATGGGAGAGATGAAGCATAGAGTACAGAAAAATGTTGGATCTCAGCTGTTAAGTCCCAACTCTTTAAAGTAAACTATGTTGCCTTACAGAATACGTGGAAAATAATGTCAATGCACTAAATCACCCATACAATTTTAAAATGCCATAAGAACTGTAATGTTAATTAGTAAAAAATTACATAATTCATTGTATTTCTAATCTTCTTAGTGCCTTGATCTCAATTATTCTATGAGATAAAAATCCCACTTCCTGTCACATATAATCTAGGAGAAGCAAACCACATCTTGCATGCAGAAAGACTGGAGAAATGAACTTCAAAATGTGGCTTGTATATGATGATAAATACTTTTCATATTTTGAAATTATATTTTTGCCTTATGAAAAAAAAAACGATAGTATTTTTCTAAAGAAATTGTCTTTTCCGAAATGAAATTTTTACATTTCGCAAAAGTACACAAAATTCATTCAGATGTATTATTAATTTGTGACTTGTTTTCATAAATCCTGTATTGTCACAGTATATTTTTATAGTCCGAGGTAGAAATTGTACATATTCTCTTATTACTATGTATGGATATCACAAGTAGACACAAAACAATGTAATGGTCAATTCTACTCCTTTATTTAATTTTCTCTATACTAATATATGTTAGCTAGTGATACTCAAATGCAATAAATATTGATATTGGTTTATATTGTTACTTTGATTAGATAGAAACCAACAGATCGTTTAGTTTTACATACTTGATGGATAGCACAATATCAATCAAGATCGAAATTTGTAAAAAGAAGTGTATAATATATCCAGAGAGGTAATAACTATAAATAAACTACCAGTACTTAAAGGATTTTATTTCAAAATAACATTGTACTATGTAAAAAGTCTTACATAAAGATTCCAAGTTTCAAAAACAAAAATACACTATATAACACAACACAAAAAAAAATAATTTGGTTATTAATAAGTAAATAAAAAGTATTAATAGGTAAATATAAGTAATAAATAAGTAAATATAAAAGTAAATTTTAAATAAAGAATTTAATAAAATATATCATAATTAAAAAATTAATCGAGTTTCTTACTTAAAAATATCAATTTCGAAAGTATCAGATCAATCTTGAACTAGCATGATGAACACCAAGAGAAAATATGACTTCACTGAGTCATTCTTTACGTAAAATACAGTAGAACCCCGCTTTTACGTTCCCGCAATTTATGTTTTCCCGGCATTTACAACATTTGTCGGTCCCATCAGTTTTCGTATATTCATAATGTTATACATACCCCCCATTTACGTTAGTATAATTTAAGTTTTCCTGTAATATACAACAGTTTGCTTGCCACAACACAAGCCGTTTTTCCGATTTTCGGTCTCGCAAGGAGCGCGATTTTTTCATGTCGCATCGTTCTGTGTGGCGTCGGTCTGAGGGAGACTTAGGCCATTCAGTACTGCGTTCATTGTGGCTTGTGATAGTGCGAAAGTGATAGTGATTTTCAGTAAATTGCGCGGTGGAATTGTGCGAAAACTTCGAGCTGTAGAAGTGGAGTACAATGGAGAAGAAAGATGGAAGAAGTTTTTCTATTGAACAGAAAATGGAGATTTTGAAGAAAGTGGAGGCTTTTCCAGGACCACGTATTGTGTTGGCGAAGCAGTTGGAAATTTCTATTTCAACTCTAAATACAATCGTGAAGTGTAAAAAGGTGCGGACAACAATCTAAAAAGACAAAGTACGTGAAAAAAAAAAGAAAGTGAAAAAACAACAACTAAAGAGTAAATGTCTGAAAATCCATCACATGGACCTCGAATGTACTAGAAATACATGGTAAACTTTGAAACTTGTTTCCTTTAAGTTTATTTTTTGGTACATAATGAACAATATTCCCTAAACTATTAGAGCTACTGACTTCAAGGTTTTCACCATAACACTACAACTTTTATCATAGTGTTTTTATTTATCTTATTATTTAAACAAATTATGTACATTTTAAAAATTAAAAAAATTAGGTGTGAATTTTAACTTAAGAATTCATATTTAGATCAAAAATTGAAATTTCTCAAAAATCCTACGATAAAACGTTTAAAATATACACACCAAGACATTTCAATAAAAAAATCAATCCTCTGGTTTATATTGTTTGGAATAATGTTCCTTGGATTTAATATTGTAGGTATAGGGCCTTCCGGGTCCCCTTATGAAAACAACCTATCCCCCCCGTCGAACCATTTGATTCCGCGTTGAACGATTCGAAGACTATCTCGGATGCTGGCCGCTTCAGCGAGGTCGTAGGGCGTGTCGCCTTCAAAGTCCCCGCTCCAGCACCGGAGGCTCTTGTCGGCCCCGTGCGCCAGCAGCGTGCGCACGACCTCCTCGTGGTCTTCGTACGCCGCCCTGTGCAGAGGCGTGGCCCCGTGCTCATCCCGGGCGTTCACGTCCGCCCCCGCTTCCAGCAGCAGGGCCGCCGTCCTGCCGCTGGGGTCGTAAGCGGCGGCGCAGTGCAACGCCGTCCAACCGTCCACGTCGATCGCCCTCACGTCGGCGCCCCTCTCCAACAGCAGCCTCACAACCTCTAGATTCCCCTCCCGCGGCGAAGCCAGAAAAAACGCCGATATCAGCGGGGTGCCTCCGTGAGAGCACGTGTAGTTCAAGACGCTCCGATCCAAGGTCCCCGAAAGCAAGCGACGAACGCGGGTGGCTTCGCCTTCAAAGGCCGCCTTACACAGTTCCTCCCCCAAACGGGAAGGGCGTGCCCGAGCTTGGTCCCTCCTCGCCGTCGCCTCACGCATCCGAAGCTCCAGCACCTGTGGATCGCCCGCTGCCTCTCCCTCCTCGGGGCCGAAGGCGCTGGCGGTGGAAGCAGAAGCAGTCGGGGCGAAAGAAGACGGGGAAACGCAAGTTGATGAGGTGGAGGCGGATGGCGTGGTAGCGCGCGCCCCTGGCGGCGAGCTCTCCAACCGCTTCACGAGGGCCTCCACGCGCGGGAAAACACTCGCCAGCGCTCTCTGCACGGCCCCCTCCAACTTCCCCATTCTACTCTCCAGCTGCCCCAACGCCTCCTGTTCTCCGGTCTCTTCGCTTTCTCTCCTCGCCGAGGCCGCTTTCACTTGCTGTTCTACCGCAGCCACTCTTGCCTCCAGCCGCTGCACTCGCTCGTCAAGCGAGTGTCGGAGGGCGCTGATGGCGTTGTCCCGCTCCCGCAGCTGCTGCTCCATCTGGCGCAGCGCAGTCGCCGCCCTCTCCTCCTGCAGGCGCACGGTCTCCAGCTCCTGCAGACGCACGGCTTCGAACCTGCAGGGCACGGCCTCCTGGACTCTGCGCTCGGCCTCCTGCTCCTGCAGACGCACGGCTTCTTGAACCTGCAGGCGCACGGCCTCCTGGACCCTACGCTCGGCCTCCTGCTCCTGCAGACGCAGGGCCTCTTGAACCTGCAAGCGTGCGGCCTCCTCGATCATTCGTTGCACGACGTTGACGAGGGCGATCGCCACTTCGTTGCCAGAGGCGCCATCAATACCACTGGAGTTGTGCGTCGCCATTCCAAAAGGTTCCTGGAAGCAACGGTAGCACTTGTATTAATCGCGCAACTCTTCTTCAACGATGGCTTCAAAAATTCGAGTATACTTCGATTTATTTAACGTGGCGCCTCAAGGTCACGAGCTGGAAGGAAAGGTGCACGTTGTCGCCCAATCAGTAGCTCCAATACTAAAAATTTTAATCCTAACGAAGCTCCCGATTGGATGAGTGGCCTTGAGGCGCCAAGTTAAATAAATCGGAGTAAAGAGGGGGAGATTACGAACATCGGGCACTAGATTTTACGAAGCAATGCCAATCTGGAACATCAGTCAGGCCTTCGCAACTTTCTCAATAAACTGAGTTCTAATTTTCTGCGTTGGATCTGGATTTGTTTTGGCCATTTCTTTGCATTTTGTTTAGAAAAATACCAGGAGTTCTCGTCTTCAACAAAATAGTTTCTATTTCTTTCCAGTGAAGATGTGTTTGGAATATTGGCATCAGAGCTCGCTGCGAGCTTTGGTCTTCAATTGTTTATTTCCTCCGGGGGGAGGGGAAGCAAAGTCATCGTTCATGAAAAGTTGCGCGGGTAATACTAGGTCCCTTTACAATATCAGCGTCTCTCATACTTTATATTTGTTATACTAAATTTGCCCTGTTCATTTTCGACAGACTACAATAGAACTCTCAACTATAGTGCACAAACCATGCAGTAACATCACAGAAAACTGCACAATGTATAATAAAAGTAAACAATGTTTTCAGAGCTGTGGGTGAAGTTAAAACGTGATATGTGAGCTGTTATGAATAAATTCGTTTGCAAGTTCTACTGTATTCGATATAAATGAAATGGTATTTTTTATTTCACTGATTTAATTTTTAAATAAATATTTATTTTCTTACGTTAACTTCAAACAATTATGAATTATATTCAAAATGCAGTTTTAAATAGTATGGATTCGAAGTTAAAAATGTTATTCAGAACAATTATATTTTCCAAAACAGTATTTTTCTCTCAATACGTCGTAACTTTCTTTCATGACGTTGGTGATACTGATATTGACATCTTAAAGTGAACAAGTGAAGTTAATTTCAACAAAGTACGGCATTTTTCATTTTAAGTTTTAAGGGGTCTATGGTAATCAACGAGATAGAAATCTATAATTCTGTAATAATTCTGTAATCTATAAATCTGTAATTCAAGCTCGTTGATAGTAATAGTCCATTATGCATATTAACCTATATTAAAAATAAATTTGCAAAAACCTACGAATAGTTTTTGTCTTGTAACTTATAAAATTGGAAGAATTTCAAGTGAATACGGTGAAAACAAAACTGCGAATAATGTTAAGTGAATGAATGAATGTTCCACATTCGATTTGTCACTTCTACGTTCCTAAGTGTACAAAAATACCGATTTTCAAAATGTGAACCAGAACTTATTCTTATTAAACTTAACTAACACTTTATCCACATAAACATAACAGTCGCCTTTTAATTTTTGTACAGATTCGCTTACGAAACGATTAGTAGATTAATTGCAGAAATGGAAGAGAACATAAAAAATTAGACTTAATTTGTGGAATTTTATTCTCTTCAAAAGTTATGGGAGAAAAATATGGAAATGACAAGCAAATCCGGGGAAGTATCAATAGCAGTTGTAGAAGCTTACGCGTCAAAATTTTCAGAACCAATTGAGAATTTTCTTATAATTAGGATTATAGAATAACCTAGAACAGCTTACAGATCTTCGTGCAATATTGAGCATATTGACAAAAATACTTTAAAAAAATGTAGCTGTACTAAATTCTATACGCATCATCAATACCACCCCAGTATTTTTTACGGCGATTATAATTTTAAAATTGAAATATTACCAATTCATAGCTCGTATGCAGGTAACACACAAGAACGAAGAAGAAGAAGAAAAGATGAAGAAGAAGAAGAAGAAGAAGAAGAAGAAGAAGAAGAAGATGAGAAGATGAAGAGCAGATGAGAAGATGAAGAGAAGATGAAGAGAAGACGAGAAGAAAAGAAGAAGATAAGAAGAGAAGAAGAAGAAGAAGAGAAGTAGAAGAGAAGTAGAAGAGAAGAAGAAGAGAAGTAAAGAAGAAGAGAAGAAGAGAAGAGAAGAAGAGAAGAGAAGAAGAAAAAGAGAAGAAGAAGAGAAGGAGAAGAGAAGAAGGAGAGAAGAAGACGAGAAGCAGAAGAAAATAGGAAGAAGAAGAAGACTATCATGCCACCGATTTATCAGGGCAACATGTGCATGAGTTATTGACATAACATTACGTTACAAATTCTCTGCATAATAAAAACAAATTTAGACTGTCTCCAGAAACTGTAAAATACAGCACATGAAATTTAGGATATAGTAGAAAAAGTCTACCTATTAATGTTCATGTTGGATCTAAAATCTCTAATCTAGAATTTACATTTTTGTCCACATTACTGATATCCAGTCCACAACACAAGCTGCTAGAAAACTTTGCAGCTCTGGGATCTGAGATATTTTGCTAGACACCCAGGAAATTTTTAAATAATTTGTACTGTATAAAAATAATTTATTTGTTTGAAACACTGTAATATGAAACATCATTCGAAGTAAAACATTGAAATATGCGAAGATATGAGAATTTTCCTCTTAACATGTGAAAATATGTTCTGTGACTGGAAATATAGACAAATATGGATAATCAAATTGGATTCAAATAACTTCAAAAACATAAGATAAAAGTTTGATAAGAACTAAAGACTAATAAGATACTTTCCATCCACAATGAGGCCAGTAGGCCAGAGACAAAACTTTCAATTCCTAAATCACCACATTAGATTTTACAGGGTGATTATTGTTGATACGTTTAGTGATGTCCTACTGGACTCAGATGGACAATCTGATCTCTTTAAATGAGACGATTTTCAGTCATTTTTACCCTAAACTGAAATTTTGAATTAATATTGATAAAGTGGTATTGAAGGCTTGCCAAAAGATCGGCTACATTAGGAGCATGGCCAATAATTTCACAAAACCAAATCATTCACCACACTATAATCAAGGTTGCTACGAACAGTATTGTTGCATGGATTTCCAGAATGATCTCCAACCTGCTATTTAAAACTATTTCAAAATACTATTTAAACAAATATTGAATACTATTTTAAAAAATTGAATATGTTCAGCCCAGATTTTTCAATTTTGTGACATGCAAGATAATTTACCCTTTCTTAGAATTAGTCATGACTACAGTCTATAATATACTAATCTGTATTTATTTCATAAAATTCTAATAAACCTTAAACCTTCTCATAGTTTATATTGATTTAAATTTTACATTCAATTTAACCAATAATAATGTAAAGAATTCATCTCTTTTTGGAACTGCTTTCATGAGACTTTACTATCTTCAAAATAGATTCAGAGGTATTTAGCTGCTTTTCAGGCATTGCTAGTAACTGCAAATCTTCATTTAATATAACTTGGGTATTGCTTACTACCGACTATTGCTGTTTGTATGTATGTAATTTATGTAAAAGTTTTCTTTTTGGTAATTTGCTGATTAATACATGAAATATTTGTTAATAAAATAAATATTACATTACACAGTAACCAGGGAGGAAACGTTGAAACTTCAAAAATTAACTATTACACGCTTAATATTTTATGTGCAATTTTAATATATTTTGTCTAATAAACTACTTGGATATTCCGAATAACTGAGCCACAATAAGCACTCAAAAGTTGATTTGAAAAAATACTTCCTATCCAAAAATTTGCATTGCAGAATCATATAAACACTTCAAAAACAAGTAAATTGTTTATTATTTACAAAAGAAATGAATATGTTTATTCAGAAAGAACAATTAACAGAGAAATAAAAAAAGCACTCAATTTACACAATTTAACTGCTTTTTTATTTCTATATAATTAATAAAGAATCGTGCAGTAATACAGTGTGGATCAATCATCATAGAGAACTTGCGAAGCATATACCCTGTAATAGTTCCTACATCCTTGAAATTAAAATAATGGGGGTGGATTTTGATGACCTAAAACAACACCAAAAATAATCAATAAAATGCTCTTAAAAAGTTTTAAAAATACCCTACGAGCAAAGAAAAATGACACAAAAAATTTTATCCAAACCATATAAACAACTCAAGCTGTTGGATATGTTACTGATGTAATCAAGGCTTCTTCCTTTCATTCAAGTAAACTCAGCTTGCAAACTTTTGATTTGAACTGACCAGGAAACTTTTGACCTTAAGGACCTTTGTGTTTAGTTATCGTGAAATCTGCCAAACTGACAACAGAGCTGAAGGCATCATAGGAATCTTAGATTACATACAACTGCTGACATTACAATTTTTGAGCAAAGAAATTGAAAAGGCTACTCAGAAATTCTGTGAAGAACATTTGTTGTATCTCATAAATATCATTAGAAGTAAGTACAATTAAAATGTTATTGAAATCAATGAAATCCACAAAATATGCTTTAAAATGATGGAAATAGACAAAAATTACTTATTAGTTAAGGTAGAAGAAAATGCAAAAAAAATCATATAAAACTGAGTCATTTGCTTTTGTCTATCATAAAATGAATTTCTATTCTAAAGGGAATTGTTCTATAGTAAAAGGGAAAAAAATAACATTTCATTAAAATCCACCCTCTAGTTCAAAGAATCTTCATTACTAACCAAGAATTGCAATATTAATTCACTTTTATTTCCTTATTGTGTGCTCCCTTCATTTTCTACTTTATTGCAAAGTCTCTTTGAAATGAACCAGACCAGGCCAGAAATTACGTTCATCCTCCCCTCAAAAAAAGTGAAAAATCAGCTATTTCAAAATTATTTATGTCAAAAACCTTGTTTAAAAGTTAAGCCTGTGTAATTCTTACTATTTTCAAGCCTTTAAAATCCATGAGCATCTTGGAGTTTATTTCTTTACGATAAATTTGATATACAAAAGCAACGTCCCAAGTATTTGACTTAATACTAATCGCTAACCAAGCATGGATCCATGGGGAGGGAAATTTCCCCTCCCAAAATTTTTCAGCAACTATTAATTTTTTAACTTGTCAACAAAACTTCAAGCAAAAATGTTTGTATAACATTAAAATAAATACAATTGTATCGTAACATGAGGCGAGTTTAGCCTGCATCATTCTATATAATTTGTAATATGATACATTCGACCAAAACATTTTGAATAAAAAATATTCCCCATTGAATAAGCTAACTTCTGGCTCTGATGATATACCCTCGATTTAGCTCAGCAAATGTTCGGAATCACTTATATTTTCATAGCAGTTGATTTTCTAGAAAGCATTCTCTACAGGTACCTTTCCAGATCTCTGAAAATGTACTAAAACCTGTCCAGTTTCTAAAAAGGTTTGCAAGAGAGTAACTGAAAACTATCCTATTCCACTTCTAGCTTGTTTTTCAAAAAATTTAGAGTCCTATTTATGATATTTTACATGCTGCTTTTTTGCCATATTTCAGAGAGTCACCATGGTTTTATCAAGGCAAGATCTACCTTAACCAATCTTTTCACTTTACCATAGTTTCTTTCTTCACATTTGGTACAGCTTGATCAGATTTAAACAGACTTCTCCAAGGCATTTGATACCACAATATTATTATGTAAAAATGGCAGCATTTACTTAACACACCATCAGATTATTTCAGTTTAATTAAATCTTAGTGAGAATCACATATTAATTATGTTGAATATGCTGGGCACAAGTCCTACTTTTTCTCTCCTAGTTCTAGGGCACCCCAGGGATCTAATTTGGGCCCCGACTCATTGCTATTTCCTTTAACTCTGTTGCAAAGGAACTTCCTTGTCATGTGATAATCTATGCAGATGACATTAAGCTTTTTTTGTCCATCAAAACAGTACAAGATTGTGATAATTTGCCGTGTAACCTTGATATTTTTGTCTTGTGGTGCATGTGTAATAAATTGATATTTACCACTGGTAAATGTATAGTGGTCATTTTATAGGTCTTCCTTTCTTAACTGTAATTACTCCATTCCTGGAGCAGTTCTTGAGAGAGCTGTATAAAAGATCACGGAGTTATCTTTGATTGCCAACTAACTTTTAAATCTCATTTTAAAACTCAGTGTTCTGCAAACCAATTCTGCAAACCAATCACTTGGATATCTAATGAGAACTTGTAGGAAATTTGAGAATATTCAGACTTTGCATGCATTATATTTTCCATTTGTATGTTCCATGCTTGAATATCCTCTGTCTTAAGGTCACCAGTTAGAATTGGACTCATTAGGGATCTTGAAAGATGTCAGCCAAGATTAGAAAAAATATGTAGAGTTCAAGTCTGGTGGGGACTAACCCCCACGTGGAATAGATAATCAATTTCTTCACAACCAAATTTAATGTAGATTCTCTCAAAAATAGAAGACAAATATCATAAATTATATTTTTCATCAAAATTATTAGAGGCATTATTTATGCCCCTTATGTATTACCTTGAATTCCGTTTTCTAGTCCACCTTTGAATACTCGCTCTTCTAGATTGTTTTAAAATCCTGTTACTAGTTACAGACTGTCATAGGGTGAAGCTGTTTAATATTTTGGAAGTTGCAAATGATTATATCAATGCCTCTAACTTTACGGAGCTGTTTGATGATTATTTGTTCTTTTGTTGTGAATATTGTGGTTTATTTGAACACCTATGGATAAATGAATATGCTTGTATAGATAGTCCTTTAATTGAGGTAACCCGCTGGACTTTTCTAAATTAAATTTAAAAAGAGAAATAAACTAAGAATAGTACTATGAATTTAACAAACCTACATATTAGCACACAATAAAAACGAGCAGAAATACACAAACACAAAACAAAACATGCAAAAGATATTAAAATGGAGGAACGTTCCAACTTCATAAAACAACATAGTTACACAATTAGATACAATATTGATTTTCCATTTTTATGAAGGCATTTTTTAGAAATAACTGAATTTTGATTGCTTTGCATTGAACAGTGGGATTTCAAACACTTTGAGAAAATTATACAAAATCATTTACTAGGGCATATAAAACTATTTATCACAAACTATCTATTCAAGTTTTCTTAGCCTAAGGTCCCAATTAATTACAATTACCGTATATAATTTGGCCAGAATCTCTACAAAAAATTATCTTCTTACCTGTGATGAATTTCACTTGGTGTTTACAAACTTCGTACTTTTAGTTAAAATAAAAAAAAAATTAAATAACGTGTACACCCATTTTTTTCGTCTCTCTGATTCATCCCTCACCACACTTTATTTTAAAAAAAAGATGAAAGTATAGGTACCATAAAATAAAGTGCATAGGAAGTAGACAAAACTAGAATTAACAACTATTTAAAAAAAAAATCTAGAGACAACACTTCAAAGCAGTTTTAGAAATTGAAATCCAACACCATACAATACAAAATGCATTTGAAAGTGAAAAAAACTGTAATTACAATGAATAACAATGTAAAAATTGATAAGAATTGAAAATTATAGTTGTAATTAAATATTCAAATGTCTGCAACTTTCTTAAACAGAAATTTATAATGAGCTTTCATGTACACAGAAATGCTAAATTATTTCAACACACTTGCGTTATTAAACAACATCACAGCACAATTGTTACATTTTGAAGCTACAAGTTTTAAAACACTCTTGACAATAGCAATGATTCAAGCTTTGTTTGACCTCAACATCAGGCAGAAAAAATGTAGGTTCCTAGATATTTAGTAATATACAAAGAAATAAATAATATTCCGATGTGAACAATACAGTAAACGACAAGAAGAACGAGACTCACCTGAGATTATTTCACGAACATTAAATATATATGCCACACGTCCGTAAGATATTATAATTATTTGTTGGCTGTGATAATTTACTTAAAATCTTCTTAATTTTTTGTTTACAAATTGAGTACCACGTAAGAAACTTTCATTCATTAAATAAGTAGTATAACTGATTTTTAAATTATATATCAGTATTACTAAGTAATATATTCTATATTTAAAGCAATTTTAAAAAAAGCTCTTTTGTTTCCAATTTTATAGTAAAAATTATTTTTATTAATTAATTACATTGATATTGCATACATAATATTCACATCTAGTGAGAACTGTATGTAATTCTTTGCTGTGTATCCCTTTCCTTTTTGCAAATGCAAATAAAAATTAATAAAAAAGAACTATTCAACTAGTAAATATGCAAGAGGGCTTGAACATGAGTAAAATTCAAAACATCTTTATTATTATTTAATGTACACAAGAATTGAAAGAAAACTATGAATCTTTGTGTTATGTGTGAGGTGTCTATGGTTTCGTTACACAGACAGAAATTCAGGAAAAATATAACAATTTCTATTATACTATAATTGAACTATTATAATCCTAATACTACTATAACTTCCAATGTGTGAAGAAATCGAAAGAAAACTGCAGCCTCTGGTCATGTGAAAGGGGTTTACATTTTTTAGATACAGAGGAAAGCGCTAAAACACAAAACCTCTTTGTAACTAATATTCAACATGAGCATAAATTGAAAGTGAAGTATGTAATGCACCCCATCAGAGGTGTCTGTGGTCTTTTTAAATAAACCATAAGTCAGCAAAAAGACAATAAAACAATTTCAGCAACAAACAAAGACAATGAAAAAAATGTATATTTTGACTGAAAAATGCCAATATTTGATTGTGTTATTTCACCTATACTCATACTGTGCCTACTGATTGAATTCTTAAAATTAAAGTGCCACTGCTTTTGACACAATCGACATTACATCAGCAAGACTCCTTTTTTTTTTTTTTTTTTGCTAAACATTGATGCTAGTTTATGTTTTGGTGATATTAGAGAAAACAATTTCTTTATCTGTCCCATCTACAAAAAAAATTATAAATGTTTCACTGTGCAAATTTCGGATTTTTATCTCATCTCATCACCAATCATTATAAATACACCAATATAATACTTTGACTTTAATTTTCTGCTAATTTAATCAATTTGTGTTTCACAAAGATAATTTTAAATAATCAAAATGTGTTTTCTAGTTAATACATGTTAAAATGGTACAATGAAAATCTGAGAACCCAGAGAAAACTCAAGGAAATATGAAACGGAAACAATTTATAAAAGAAAATTACCTGTACAAAGTAAAAAATCTTGGCGTTTCAACTCAAAATATTAGATTAATCTTCTAATGTTTCCAATAACCTCAAAGATTTCACTAACTTCCTGGATGTCTTCCTCCTTCAAAGCTTCATTTATTTACAAAAACATTGCAAAGTTTTGTTGAAGGCGAAAAATGACTTTAAGAACTTTTGCTGTAGCATATGTAATTTCACTCCAATGTGTAAGTACGCTACACCACCTTGCAGACCTTTGTCAGACTTGGCTATACTCCGATGTACTGCTTTCACTAGCTGTATCCTCCTGATTCTACTTAATAACCAAATAAATTGGATTACTATCACAACCGTGAACATACAAAATAAAAATTCTCTCACAAGATTCTGTACTTAAATACAATCACACGTTTTGTTCGTATCATACGTGTCATATGACAACTTATAGCACGTTTTCTGCACTTGATCAACCTGTTGCTGCTACTGAACAAATGACAGTCGGAATGCGCACACCTGCCCGCGGAAAATTTCAATGTTTCTTTTTCATCCCATTCTTGAGCCGGATTCTTGGCAATTAAAAATTTTACTTATAGAAAGTAAAGTACCTTTTGCAATTCCATTTCTTTAACATTTTACGAAAATTCATGGAGAAGCTAAGGCCTCATTCACAATGCAAATTAAACGTAACCGTAACGTAGACGCAAAACCTAGAAATGGGTTATACAGCGAGATCATTCACAATGCCTTGACGTAAACGTAGACGTGAGACGTAAACTTAAAGAGCTCGCAAGCTCCAAGCTTCTACGTTTAAGTTTACGTCGAAATTCTACCAAAGACCAATCAGAGAGCAGCATGAAAAAAACAAATGCACAACAAAATCCGCGAGAAGGAAGGTCGACTCCAGATCGAATCTTGTTTATGCGTGTGTATTGGTGTGCG